>SNQJ01S0072351.1:23555-34773 GCA_010110895.2 Picea sitchensis
CTTGGCTTCCTTTGCTGCTAGCTCCAATGCTACATCTCTTTCATCTTCCTGGATGAATATGCTGAGACACTCCTTAGAATGCTTGCTCTCTTATTCTACTTCTATTGTTGTTAGCCTCAGTGCTATAGCTTCCTTCTTTTCAGCACTCCAGCTGAAATCATTGAGTTGTTCCTCAGAACGCTCATTCGTTTCTCCTTCTTCTTCTGCTTGTGCTTGGGCAGTTTCAAAAGTATGCTCCAAACCCTCCTTGACAGTCATCGTCAGTTGTGGCTGTTCTGCTATTGCACCATCTACAACACAAATTTTTGCCTCCTCCTAGGCACATGGTAGGAATACTCCAATTCCCCCAATCATCAGGAGATCATCCTGATCCTCCTCTTTTGTCAGCTGCACATGCTGATCTAAATTCATCTCCATATTTATGATACCCTCAGACAGTCTCATCTGCTCTGTCAGCTTCTTGGGATTATCCCAACTCACCTGCTCATCCCTGCCCACCTGGAAATATGGGATGTCCCTACTGCTCTCCTGGCAGAATATGAGATCAACCGATCCCATATTCATCAACACTCCTTGATGAATTGAACTCTCCTCTGAGTCCATGAGACCTTCAGATAGCCTTGAATTTTCATCTCTGCCCACCTGACAATTTGAGATGCTTTCGCTGCCCTCCTGGAAGTCTTCGAGATCCCACAGCGATCTCAATTCATTGCCCTCTTGGAAATGTGAAATTCCCTGGCTGTCCTCATGACAGTCTTTGAGATCCTCAGCTGATCTCAAATCGTTTCCCTCTTGGAAATATGGAATTCCTTCTTCTCTGCCCTCTTGGCAGTGTTTGAGATCTTCAGGCGATCCCAATTCATTTTCAAAATCATCGAGACTTCTCCCAGTCTCTGGTTTACAGACATAAATTGCCTTTTCCTCTGTGGCCTTGAGGTTTTCAGCATACCTTAGCCACCCTTTTAACATTGTGCATTGTCTCATGACCATCAGCTCCTTGACTGGCCATTTCGCCTTTTCCTTCTCCATGGGCAATTCGCATATCCGTCTCCTCCTCCTATCCTGCTGCATTCGTAGTTCGAGCTTCTCTATGTCTGCCTTTAATTCATAGAGTTCTCTAGTCCTTTCTCTATCCCATTCCGCAAGCTTTTCTTCCTTGCTCTTCTTTCTATGGCCTTCAATAGCCATCTTGTTGTCCCTGTCTGCCTCCCTGACAAACCTGTTGTTGTCACTCATGCAATCCTGAGTGCTTAGCTTCATCCTACAGTCCTGCTGACTATCTCCTTGACTGCTGCCTATCTGCAAACAATCATTACAGAGTCCTCAACAACTCTGTCTTCTCCTTGCCTCCTCTGTCTGTAGTATACAAATAGAATCTCGCTCTGATACCACTTGATGGCGTGACGCTCCTACATACCCCGCAGGGTCTCTGCACTTGACCTCTCGGTCTTAAGGATCGTTCAAATTCTCGTACGAGCTGAATTAGCTCTTTAGATTCCGGAGTGGAATCCCTGTCAAACACCCGATCCACAGGTCCTTTCGCTCACCTTCATGCCTTCTGCACTTTACTGTGGTTATCTCCAACTCAACATCGGGGTTCGGGGTTTCGGACTTTCCACTGTCAAGAGTCACTATCCTCTCTATTCCCCGATCACCGATGAGCTCTTCTCTGGCCTAATCCCCTCTGGATATGCCCTTTGATCCATACGACCATTCCTTATAAGACCGCAGCCTTATCTTCTTCTGTCGGGGTTTACAGCTTCAAAACCTGATGCTCCCTTTTTGTGTGCTAGCCCTCCTAGCTAGACCCTGGTCCACGTGACCACTATCATATGACCGCAGTCATACACTTCTATCGGGGTTTCGGGGTTTTCGATGTCCAAATGCACATATCCTTTGGATCTACGATCCTCCGATTCCCAACACGCCTTTTTCACGCTAGCCCTCCTGGCTTAGCCCTGGCCAATGTGACCATCACCCCGTGACCAATTCCTTGCCTCCTCCTCGGGGTTTCGGGGTTTGCGATGCCACAATACATACACCCACGGGATTCCCGACTCATCGAATCCCGATTCTCCGCTGCACTGACAGCTGGCTCCCACTATGGCGCCTTCCTCAGCCCTGATGTGCTGACAGTTGTTCCCCACTGATTGGGGTTTCGCGTTTTGCGATTTCAAAGGCACAAATCACTTGTCCCCGGGATCTCTGATATCCCGATGAAAAAAACTTTGATGGATGCTTCCCTGTCGGGACTTTTCCCGATGGAACTGATGGTTGCCACGCATCCTTCCAAATGGACGGTCCTGATTATGTCGGGATTTCGGGACTTTCGATGTCCGGGTTCCTTCGACCTTTAGAACTCCGATTTCTCGATTTTTCAACTCTCGCCAGATCCCTGACACCTGTCTCGTGTGGACGGACGGCTCAGATTTTGTCGGAGTTTTCGATCTGGACTTCCCCAATCTCTTGTCCACGGGAATGTCGATTTCCCGATGTTCCAAAACACCGATGGCGCTTGATTTCTTCCACGTGTCCTTTGCCAACGGACGGTCCAGATCCTCGTCGAGATTTTGCGGCTATTGATGTCCCGGTTCTCACGACCTCGAGAATCCTGATTTCCCAATGGTCGATATCTCGATGGTTAAACCTCGTGAAGCTTCCACAAATCTGATGACTGTCGGGTATCTGTCCCATATCTGACGACCCAGATCTGTTCTTCTTATGCACTCCTCCTATAGAGGCTAACTTTACGCTTCTCCTCTCAATCCAACAGCTGACGGGTTTTCTGCATGAGATCTGATGGCTCTCGATCTCCTTCTGCTGTAGGCTCCTCCTGAGCTCCACTTGGACATAACCTACTCAATGGTCCAGATCTCTTCCTTCTCCAACCGATCTGACGACTATCGCTGCTCCTCCTGAGCTTCTGCAGAATTCAGATCTCTCCAAGGCCTCAACTTTTTATTCACCTCTGCGAACTCCACGACTGTGAGTTCTGTTGTGTGTATGAGAACGCTATCCTCCCTAAGCTTCTGCCTTTGAATCCTCAAAGGATTCTCCCAACTCCTTCACTCCTTGCGGAGTCTCCTCACGCACCCACTGGTGCTATCCCTCCTGAGCTTTGGGATACTCCGAACTCCTCCAAAGAGTCCCTATTTGCACACTGACTCAAATTCCCACTTGGCAGAGTGTTTTTCTTCCACAGAACATTCAACAGTTTGGTCTTCTTCTCCTGTGCACCTATGCACTTGCTCGATGCCCTCCTGGAAGAGCTCTCAGAATCCTTGGTGATTCTTCTTTCTTCTTCAAACTCTCAACATAAGTCTTCTCTTTGTGCACTCCTTGCACTGGTTCAATGCCCACCTGGCAGAGCTTCCCAGAATCCTTAGTGATTCTATTTTTTGTCTAAACTCACAACAGAGTTCCTTCAACTGCACCTTGTGCATGTGCTCAATGCCCACTTGGCAGAGCCTTTACAGAACTCCTAAGAGATTCTGTCTGCAACTGTGTCTCTCATACACAGCCTTACCTCCAAGGTATTTAGCAACCTTGAGGTCTTCTCCTGAGCTGGTGACTCCAGTTCCTGTGTCGTAGCACGTCTTTGTCTGACTCCGCAGAGTTCAGAAGTGAAACCTCTATGCACGGCTCTCAGAACCCGCAGCGTTCTGTCACAACCCTCCTGGTGTGAAGGCTCAAAGAACTTCACCTGAAATCACACACACACTCCTTTAGAATGAATCAACATAGCATACATTCACAGCATACATAGAGAACACACACAGACATCCATTCAACACAGAAATGCAGGAAAAACTGTTATGTTATATTAACAATGGCAAATGCATGTATTTTACAAAGGTGTTCACGAGCTCTCTCTGGCTCTCCTCTTCTCTCCCACCTATCTAACTCAAAATGAGATCTCAAAATATCTTTTACCTGAGGGGCTCATCGAGTGATTCCCTCTAGGTCTACCTACTCTAATAAATTACATTCAATGGCTGTCTAGTCTAGCGCCTGGATCTAGATCTCAGCTAATCTACAATAAAGGTCGATCATACCTAACGCCTACTCAAAGGCATGACTTCCATGGCTCACCAGCCTAAACTCATTAAATTACATTCATTTCAAATTTAAAATGAGGTTGTGCCTCTCTTCATCCTTTGAATGCATGTGTGCTGACGTGGCTGGCTGGCTGGTTGCTGACGTGGAGAGATTCTCCTGCATTAGTTACCCTTATAAACATTTGAATATTTTGTGTTTCCTCCTGCATCTTGAACTTGTGTCAATGCCATGCTCCCTGAGTCTCATATTTTGTCATGATTTTGTCCAAGGGAAGTTTTACTAAGCTTGAGTCGGACCTTCTGCAGTTTATCTCTTGTCCTCATGCCCGACCACCCCGAAAGACCAATCATGTCCTTGGTAAAAATCAATGAAGTTCTATGCCTGATCATCAAGATCCTCTTGTCTATTCCCGATGATCCATCGAATACCTCTGGGTAGTGAAGTCATACACTCATATTACATTCCTACCTGATTTTTGAATATTTTGAAGTTGTTTCTCGAGCTCTGAAGACCTCATCTCCATCCATCGGGTGTCATTGGATTCTGGAAGATGGATATTATACATGTATATGTTTTTATTTTTTAGATGTGGATCCAATGTGTACTTCTCGTAGATACACTTTATATAGTTATATGACATGGATCTACAGTGTATTTGATTGGAAACCATGATTTTATTTCATCCCGAGCATGGGTATGCCCGCCTCGGTGAGACAAATTGTTATTTTTGTAAATGGAACCTCCTGAACTCCGGTCCCTGGGATCACTCACGTCATACAATGGTGAATATTTGTAATATATTTCCTCCATCAGATGCTCTTCTGACCTCACACATTAGGGGGCATCTTTTATGACCTTAAATTGAACCAGACATGCATACCTGGCATCATGCCATCTAACTTGCTATCTTTGCCAAGCCATCATTGAACAAGATTTTCAAAAAACCATTGCTTTGAAGGAGTACATGCCCTGCAACACTACTTCCCACATACACATGCTTTCTGACCCACTACAGCCCACGTAAACTCAAAGAATATCACGAAAAGTGGAAAATTGCATAGGATACTAGTTTCTAGGTCATTCCTTAACCGTTTGACTTCCCATAGCTAGTCACCCCAACCGTTACTATCTATTTTAGCCTATAAAAGAAGGGCTTGGGGTCCCATTGCAAAGAGAAGCATGAGAGTAAAGAAACTCTGCCCATTTTATCAATCCCCCTCTTCCACAATTGCATATCCCTTTACCATTTCCCTAAGAGAGAACTGAAGAGGAGGAGAAGATGTGGAAGCAGTTGGTGCATGGTGAAGAGTAGCCCAAGACCAAGTTCGAGGAGAAATGTCAGTCTCATGTTGTAAGTGATTTTTTGTGATATTAATATCAATAAGTACTTTTTCCGTCCCTCCAAATGATGTCTTAAACTTATATGATTTGTTTACATTTCTTGTTTATTATGTCTAACCCACTAATCCATATGTAGATTGCATGCTTGTAGTATCTTGTTTGTCTTTTGATGAATATAGTTCAGCCTTTGGAGGATATTTGTAGTGAGTAATCAACCAAGTGCAAAGGGATCGACACCAGACGTGCAGTTTAAGGTAGGCCTACCTAATCCCTCTCTCTTGTATTTTATGTATGATTGTGGGGTAATGTTGGGATAGTGATTAAAAGTATGAGACTTTAGACGGTTTGCTCTGCCTACACTTTAGACCCTTGGTGTAGTCCATAGAGGGGTTTTCCCACTATATCACCCCCAGGACTTGGAGGACCCCCAGCTGGTGGGGCACCTCCTCCAGAGAGAGGACTAGGTGGTGGGGATCTAGAGGCACCATGAGTGCCCTTGATGTATATATATTTTTTGTATAGGCCTGTGAGCCCATTTTGTATAGGGTGGTGTGACACCTATTTTATACCTATAGGGATGAGGGGGTTCATCTGCCTATGGATGATGTGTATGTTGTACTATTTGTGTAAAAATTGATGGCACATTGGTCGATATATATATATATATATGGATATACATTTTTGAGATCGTTGTGATGTTCACATGTGATGATGTTTTGTGGTGATTTTTATGATGTCTAATCTATATGTCGTGACAGACTTTGATAATTGATGTATGTGTAATGATGTTTTCATGTGATAAATGCCAATCTAACACTAGGTTAGCCATATTATCTACTATTTGATTGAATTGTTGTGGAATATTTCTAAATGTGATTAAATCAAAATGTTAAGATAAAATTCTAACTTGCAGGTATTTGTGGAAGAGGAAAGGATCGTAGACACGGTACCCATTGTTGAGTTGAAGGATGACGCGTTGAGAATCTAGTAAGACGCTAAGGTGGAAAATATGGAGGTGACTGGCCTTAACAAGGAGGCCAATGACGATTGTGGATTCTGCTTGGTTTTTTGTTGTTGAGCCCAAACATATGTCATTGGAGTGGAGCAATTCATATGAGGGGGTATATAGGGCCCAAGCGACCAAAGCAAGATTCTATGTCCATCGGCTAGCTCCATCAGCATAACTGATGTGGTAGAATGATGGAGGAGGCATATGTCAATAACACAAATGGTAGATCAGACATAAATCATGGAGGAAAAATACGACTAAAAACTCTACAAAATGTGTACAAAAAAGAAAAATCCTAGTGTATAATGACTACTCTCAGGTGTAAAATTTCTTTAAGTACAACCCGTTGATGGATTCTTTGAGAGGGTAGCCTTCTAGAGAGGCTATGATGTATGCACCTTTAGTGAGGTGGTGTTGGATGATGTAAGGTCCATGCCATAATAACTCGAATTTGCCATGGTTGAATGTGTCGTGAGTGATATCGTAGGCAAGGGTGAGATCTCCTTCATTAAATGGGAGAAGGTTGACATGGCGGTCAAAGGTGGCCTTCGACCATTTTTTCACTACCTCATTGTCCTGTAATGAAGATTGACGGTCTTCATACAATAAATCTAAGTTCAGAAAACACTACTCCATTGGAGCAGTGTCAGGTAAAAGCTCGATGGCGGTGTGTAAAGTGGGAATTTCACACTCTATGGGGAGAGTGGCTTCGACCCCATGGACAAGATGGAATGACGTAAAACTAGTGGTAGTTTTAACTGCAGTGCGATAAGCCCATAGTGAGAAAAACAACATATGATGCCAATTGGTCTTATGTTTGTTGGCAGTACGCCGCAACATGGTTTTGAGGACCTTGTTGACCGCCTCTACCTATCCATTGGAATGGGGGTAGTAAGGTGAGGTGAACTCGTGATAGAAGCCTAACTTTGAGGAAAGTTCAACGAAGAGCTCATTCTCAAAGTGTTTTCCATGATCGGAGACTAGTTGTAGTGGTACTCCGAAGTAGGAAATGCCATGATTAAATAAAAACCACATTGCAATGTCAACAGTGTTGTTGAAGGTGGGCATGGCTTCGACCCACTTGGTGAAGTAATCGACTGCCACGGTAATGGAATTGTTTCCATCACTGTATGGAGGGTTGTAAGTCAAGAATTCAATGCCTCATTTGCAAAAGGGGCTGGCAGTGATGACTGGGTGTAGAAGAGAAGGTGGCACTCATGCTTTGTGGGCATAAATTTGGCATTTGTCACACAGTTTCACAACATGGATACAGTCATGAAATAATGTGGGCCAGAAGTAGCCAGCTCAAATGGTTTTCTGGGAGGTGGACATCCCTGAGAGGTGACCACCGCAAGCGCCGTTGTGGAAATCATTCAGAACTTTGTTGGCTTCGTCGATGGTAAAACATCGATGGAGGACGGTGTCAACCCATCATCGATATAAGATATCACCGATAAGGATATATAGAGGGGCCTGATGGCAAATACATCGAAGAACGTCTGGAAATATGGGCTCTAAAGTTCTGGGTTTGAAGGTAGACGAGGAGGTCATTGTACCAAGGATCATCCGAGGGGATGTAGAAGAGGTGTTCGTATAGGAAGTCCATATTGATGGGTGAACTTGTAGTATCAGGGGGAAATGTCGTGATGAGTTTGGTGAGGATAGGTGCTTTATTTATCTTGGGAGTTGAAAGCACTTATCCTCACGGGGGTTCAAGAGGATATTATACTGATGAAACCGTTGGAAGATGACCTATAAGTAATATAGATGTTGAGTGTGTTTCTTAGATAAAGCGGTGAGGTCCTCTAAGTAAGCGAGGATGATGCGAGCAATATCATGAAAAACGTAGGTCATGGCCCATTGGAAATTCGCACCAGTGTTCTTGAGGCCAAACGACATGACACGATATGAAAAAATACCCCATGGGGTAGTGAATGTGGTTTTATATTGATCAGTTGGGTGAATTTGAATTTGATTGTAGCCAGAGAACCCATCCATGAAGGACAAAGCCTCGTGGCCATCAAAATCATCGATAATTTGGTCGATAAAAGGTGTTGGGAAATTGTCTTTGGGACAGGGGTGATTGAGATCATGAAAGTTAGTACATACGTGAATAGTGCCCTTTTTGTTGTTGATAGGGATGGGGTTGGAGACCCATGACATATATACGATGGGGTATATGAACCCTGCAACGCATAATTTGTCAATTTTGGCTTTGATAGTCGTTGCTATGGGTGTAGTGGGCGTTTCTTTTGTCGCACAGGTGTGATATAAATCCATGTGTCTATACGATGTTCGACAATAGAAGGATCAAGGTCGAGCATCTCTATGTATGACCAGGCAAAAATGTCTCAGTATTCCTGGAAGAGATCTTTGTAAGCTGTAAGTTCTTTAGGAGAGCATGCGGCGCCAATGGTGATTTCTTCTACTATTCCAATTTTGATGGAAATATTGATTTTGACAGTGGGGGAAATGTTGGCCATGTTTCCTTCTTCAAAAGCATAAGGGGCAGGGATAGGGTTGTTGAACCAGTCTATATGCCATGATGGGATAAAATATTTTGTTTCAGTTGCGTATATGGAGTCTTGGCTAGGGGGATCAAAGAGTTCCTGCGAGAGAAAGAGCACTCTGTGATGGAGTGCATTCCATGGAAATTTGGGGTAGATAATTCCTTTAGGATGTCTTCGTCACAGTGGAACTGGCAAGAATATAAGGGAACCAGGGGTGTAACATTGGTGACTGTCACTGTGTGGTTTTCTTCTGGTAGTGAATATGTAGAGGGGGTATTATAGGGAGGTTTTGATGGTTCACTCGACATAAACCAAATAATGAGATATTGTGGGTTAAAAGTTGTAGTCGGGCGTAAGATTTCTGTGGGGAAATGAACCGAAGAATTGGGGGGATTTGGGGGGAAATCCTCATATATATTATCCATGAACCATGGAGGAGTGGGAAGTTCCTCAAACTTAGGAGAGATATTATGAATGACATCATGGGATGGAGTAGGGGTAATCACTGGTACCCCTGGAAATGGGGGAGGTGTAGGATTTTGAATAAGGGCCATTTGGCAACACATGTATTCAATGATCGTAGGACAATGGTATGTGAAATGATCAAGTTATTTATAGAGAGAGAAAGGGAATCTCATCTGTTCGTTTACTGAGTTCGTGACATAGTGGATGTCAGTGACATGGGTATTTGATGACACTAAAGGAGGGGGTTCTTGCTGAAAGATCTGGTGGGTGTAATGGCCATATTCTGAATAGATGGTGCATGTGAACTTGGTTCGCAGCCCTTTGCTACCTATAGTAGGGGACATGGTGGTAGTATTTAGGGTTTTGGATGAAGCAATGAGCGGTGTGGTTGTTCGAGGGTGTTGAATTACATTTCTTATCTCGAGGAGAGAGGGACATCTATTGGTGGGGTGTCCTTCTTTCTCGCATAGTGTGCAAGGAGGTTGAACTCAGGGGGGAAGTGGAGCAGTGGGATATTTCTTCTTCATTCTTCCCCCAGTTGTAGCAGTGGTGTTGGCTAGTGGGGGAGGGGATGTGGTGTCATTGGGGGTTGGGATTTGGATCTGCATTGGGGTTCCCTCAGTTTGGAGAGGGAGGGATGGTTGAGGGACCATCTCAGGTGGGTGTAGATACCAAACTGGAATAGCAAGCACCATGTTAGGAAGGGTAACTATTGTGGATACCTAGAAAGTTTGTACACCCGGTGGGGGGTAGAATAATGGGATTTGGGTAATGTCTTGGGGGTCTGTCTCCAAAACTAGGATGTGACGTTGGGGGAGAGGGACATCAGGAATAAGTGGTGTTGGAGAGTTCTCAGGGGATTTATGAGGTGGGACTTCTGCAACTAGTGTGACGTCAAGAACTGAAGAAGCCTCAGTGGGAGGAATGGTATCTCTAGTGTTAGTTCTGTTGGAAGAGATGCCACATACTTTTGTTGAGGTATGTATGAGTGGTGGTGCTCCATGGTATGTCCCTATCAAGGATGGGTCTTTGAAAATTCCTGGGCCCATCTCGACAAGTGGGTAGGCATCGGGATTAGTTTGGACAAAAGGTAGGATTTTGTCGATGTTGGAGGAAGGGTTAGGCTCATAATGTGAAACTTGATCGATGGTGATAATATTCCCATTGTGGGGGAACATCATCATTCAAAACATAGAAGAGGCCACTTCCTTCATAGTGTGCATGTAGCTACGTCCGGACAAGATATTGTAATTGAGTGGGGTGTCGATAACCTCAATGTCAATAAGGATGGTTTTTCCCCTGAGTTCAATGGGGACATTTTGAAAGAGCCCTTCATGAGAGGATGGTCGTCCATCATAATATCTCAAATTAATGGCATATGGTATTAGCTCGGGGGAGACAAGTTTATGCCATACAGTTTTGGACATGATGCATGTGGATGCACCTTCATCAATGATACATCGATGAAATGTGATGTTCCAAATTTTGACTAGTATCTGGAATGCTACCAAAGCGGGGAAGCAAGGTTCCCCACAATCTAGATCAAATGTGATGAGTCTAGTATCAGTAGGATCAACTGCCCCCAGGGAAGAAAGTAATGAATTCCATTGAGTGGGACAGGTTTGAAGGACTTCCAAGACTAACATGGCGGTAGGGGATTGTGCCAAGTCATTGACCAAACTATAATTGTGTGTCACCCTAGCCTGAGGGTTGTTGACATTTCGTCATAATGGGATGTGAGGAATGCAAAGGGGTGGTTCAATCTTAGGGTGTGGAATCATCAAAGGTGGTCCAGTTGAAACTGGAACTACTTCTGAAGTGACGGGAGTAGATT
>SNQJ01S0072351.1:34783-72805 GCA_010110895.2 Picea sitchensis
TTGTGATGTTCACATGTGATGATGTTTTGTGGTGATTTTTATGATGTCTAATCTATATGTCGTGACAGACTTTGATAATTGATGTATGTGTAATGATGTTTTCATGTGATAAATGTCAATCTAACACTAGGTTAGCCATATTATCTACTATTTGATTGAATTGTTGTGGAATATTTCTAAATGTGATTAAATCAAAATGTTAAGATAAAATTCTAACTTGCAGGTATTTGCGAAAGAGGCAAGGATCGCAGACACAGTACACATTGTTGAGTTGAAGGATGACGAGTTGAGAATATAGTAAGACGCTAAGGTGGAAAATATGGAGGTGACTGGCCTTAACAAGGAGGCCAATGACGATTGTGTATTCTTCTTGGTTTTTTGTTGTTGAGCCCAAACATATGTCATTGGAGTGGAGCAATTCATATGAGGGGGTATATAGGGCCCAAGCGGCCAAAGCAAGATTCTATGTCCATCGGCTAGCTCCATCAACATAACTGATGTGGTAGACCGATGGAGGAGGCATATGTCAATAACACAAATGGTAGATCAGACATAAATCATGGAGGAAAAATAAGACTAAAAACTCTACAAAATGTGTACAAAAAAGAAAAATCCTAGTGTATAATGACTACTCTCAGGTGTAAAATTTCTTTAAGTACAACCCGTTGATGGATTCTTTGAGAGGGTAGCCTTCTGGAGAGGATATGATGTATGCACCTTTAGTGAGGTGGTGTTGGATGATGTAAGGTCCATGCCATAATAACTCGAATTTTCCATGGTTGAATGTGTCGTGAATGATATCGTAGGCAAGGATGAGATCTCCTTCATTAAATGGGAGAAGGTTGACATGGCAGTCAAAGGTGGCCTTCGACCATTTTTTCACTACCTCATTGTCCTGTAATGAAGATTGACGGTCTTCATACAATAACTCTAAGTTCAGAAAGAACTACTCCATTGGAGCAGTGTCAGGTAAAAGCTCGATGGCGATGCGTAAAGTGGGAATTTCACACTCTATGGGGAGAGTGGCTTCGACCCCATGGACAAGATGGAATGACGTAAAACTAGTGGTAGTTTTAACTGTAGTGTGATAAGCCCATAGTGCGAAAAGCAACATATGATGCCAATTGGTCTTATGTTTGTTGGCAGTACGCCGCAACATGGTTTTGAGGACCTTGTTGACCGCCTCTACCTATCCATTGGAATGGGGGTAGTAAGGTGAGGTGAACTCGTGACAGAAGCCTAACTTTGAGGAAAGTTCAACGAAGATCTCATTCTCAAAGTGTTTTCCATGATCAGATACTAGTTGTAGTGGTAATCCGAAGTAGGAAATGCCATGATTAAAGAAAAACCACATTGTGATGTCAACAGTGTTGTTGAAGGTGGGCATGGATTCGACCCACTTGGTGAAGTAATCGACTGCCACGGTAATGGAATTGTTTCCATCATTGGATGGAGGGTTGCAAGTCAAGAATTCAATGCCCCATTTGCAAAAGGGGCTGGCAGTGATGACTGGGTGTAGAAGAGAAGGTGGTGCTCGTGCTTTGTGGGCATAAATTTGGCATTTGTCACGCAGTTTCACAGCATGGATATAGTCGTGAAATAATGTGGGCCAGAAGTAGCCAGCTCAAATGGTTTTCTGGGAGGTGGACATCCCTGAGAGGTGACCACCACAAGCGTCGTTGTGGAAATCATTCAGAACTTTGTTGGCTTCGTCGATGGTCAAACATCGATGGAGGAAGGTGTCGACCCATCATCGATATAAGATATCACCGATAAGGTTATATCGAGGGGCCTGATGGAAAATACATCGACGAACGTCTGGAAATATGGGGTCCAAACTTCTGGGTTTGAAGGTAGATAAGGAGGTCATCGTACCAGGGATCATCCGAGGGGATGTAGAAGAGGTGTTTGTATAGGAAGTCCATATTGATGGGTGAACTTGTAGTATCAGGGGGAAACGTCATGATGAGTTTGGTGAGGATAGGTGCTTTCTTTCTCTTGGGAGTTGAAAGCACTTATCCTCACGGGGGTTCAAGAGGATATTATACTAATGAAACCATTGGAAGATGACCTGTAAGTAATCTAGATGTTGAGTGTGTTTCTTAGATAAAGCAGTGAGGTCCTCTAAGTAAGCGAGGATGATGCGAGCAATATCATGAAAAACGTAGGTCATGGCCCATTGGAAATTCGCACCAGTGTTCTTGAGGCCAAAAGGCATGACACGATATGAAAAAATACCCCATGGGGTAGTGAATGTGGTTTTATATTGATCAGTTGGGTGAATTTGAATTTGATTGTAGCCAAAGAACCCATCCATGAAGGACAAATCCTCGTGGCCATCAAAATCATCGATAATTTGGTCGATAAAAGGTGTTGGGAAATTGTCTTTGGGACAGGGGTGATTGAGATCGTGAAAGTTAGTACAGACGTGAATAGTGCCCTATTTTTTGTTGATAGGGATGGGGTTGGAGACCCATGACATATATGCGATGGGGTATATGAACCCTGCAACGCATAATTTGTCAATTTTGGCTTTGATAGTCGTTGCTATGGGTGTAGTGGACGTTTCTTTTGTCGCACAGGTGTGATATAAATCCATGTGTCTATACGATGTTCGACAATAGAAGGATCAAGGTCGAGCATCTCTATGTATGACCAGGAAAAAATGTCTCAGTATTCCTGGAAGAGATCTTTGTAAGCTGTAAGTTCTTTAGGAGAGCATGTGGCGCCAATGGTGATTTATTCTACTATTCCAATTTTGATGGAAATATTGATTTTGACAGTGGGGGAAATGTTGGCAATGTTTCCTTCTTCAAAAGCATCAGGGGAAGGGATAGGGTTGTTGAACTAGTCTATATGCCCTGATGGGATAAAATATTTTGTTTCAGTTGCATATATGGAGTCTTGGCTAGGGGGATCAAAGAGTTCCTGCGAGAGAAAGAGCACTCTGTGATGGAGCGCATTCCATGGGAAATCGGGGGTAGATAATTCCTTTAGGATGTCTTCATCACAGTGGAACTGGCAAGAATATAAGGGATCCAGGGGGGGTAACATTGGTGACTGTCACTGTGTGGTTGTCTTCTGGTGGTGAATATGTAGAGGGGGTAGCATAGGGAGGTTTTGATGGTTCACTCGACATAAACCAAATAACGAGATACTGTGGGTTAAAATTTGTAGTCGGGCGTAAGATTTATGTGGGGAAATGAACCGGAGAATTGGGGGGATTTGGGGGGGAATCCTCATATATATTATCCATGAACCATGGAGGAGTGGGAAGTACCTCAAGCTTAGCAGAGATATTATGAATGACATCATGGGATGGAGTAGGGGTAATCACTGGTACCCCTGGCAGTGGGGGAGGTGTAGGATTTTGAATAAGGGCCATTTGGCAACACCTGTATTCAATGATCGTAGGACACTGGTATGTGAAATGATCAAGTGATTCATAGAGAGAGAAAGGGAATCTCATCCGTTCATTTACTGAGGTCGTGACATAATGGATGTCAGTGACATGGGTATTTGATGACACTAAAGGAGGGGGTTCTTGCTGAAAGATCTGGTGGGTGTAATGGCCATATTCTGAATAGATGGTGCATGTGAACTTGGTTCGCAACCCTTTTCTACCTATAGTAGGGGACGTGGTGGTAGTATTTAGGGTTTTGGATGAAGCAATGAGCGGTGTGGTTTCTCGAGGGAGTTGAATTACATTTCTTATCCCAGGGAGAGAGGGACATCTATTGGTGGGGTGTCCTTCTTTCTCGCATAGTGTGCAAGGAGGTTGAACTCAGGGGGGAAGTGGAGCAGTGGGATATTTCTTCTTCATTCTTCCCCCAGTTGTAGCAGTGGTGTTGTCTAGTGGGGGAGGGGATGTGGTTTCATTGGGGTTGGGATTTGGATCTGCATTGGGGTTCCCTCGGTTTTGGGAGGGAGGGATGGTTGAGGGACCATCTCAGGTGGGTGTAGATACCAAACTAGAATAACAAGCACCATGTTAGGAAGCGTAACTATTGTGGATACCTGGAAAGTTTGTACACCCAGTGGGGGGTAGAATAATGGGATTTGGGTAATGGCTTGGGGGACTGTCTCCAAAACCAGGATGTGACATTGGGGGAGAGGGACATCAGGAATAAGTGGTGTTGGAGAGTTCTCAGGGGATTTTTGAGGTGGGACTTCTGCAACTAGTGTGACGTCAAGAAATGAAGAAGCCTTAGTGGGAGGAATGGTATCTCTAGTGTTAGCTCTGTTGGAAGAGATGACACATACTTTTGTTGAGGGATGTATGAGTGGTGGTGCTCCATGGTATGTCCTTATCAAGGATGGGTCTTTGAAAATTCTGGGGGCCATCTCGACAAGTGGGTAGGCGTCGGGATTAGTTTGGACAAAAGGTAGGATTTTATCGATGTTGGAGGAAGGGTTAGGCTCATAATGTGAAACTTGATCGATGGTGATAATATTCCCATTGTGGGGGAACATCATCATTCAAAACATAAAAGAGGCCACTTCCTTCATAGCGTGCATGTAGCTACGTCCGGACAAGATATTGTAATTGAGTGGGGTGTCAATAACCTCAATGTCAATAAGGATGGTTTTGCCCCTGAGTTCAACGGGGACATTTTGAAAGAGCCCTTCATGAGAGGATGGTCGTCCATCATAATATCTCAAATTAATGGCATATGGTATTAGCTCGGGGGAGCCAAGTTTATGCCATACAGTTTTGGACATGATGCATGTGGATGCACCTTCATCAATGATACATCGATGAAATGTGATGTTCCAAATTTTGACTAGTATCTGGAATGCTACCAAAGAGGGGAGGTGAGGTTCCCCACAATCTAGATCAAATGTGATGAGTCTAGTATAAGAAGGATCAACTTCCCCCAGGGAAGAAAGTAATGACTTCCATTGAGTGGGACAGGTTTGAAGGACTTCCAAGATTGACATGGCGGTAGGGGATTGTGCCAAGTCATTCACCAAACTATAATTGTGTGTCACCCTAGGCTGAGAGTTGTTGACATTTCGTCATAATGGGATGTGAGGAATGCAAAGGGGTGGTTCAATCTTAGGGTGTGGAATCATCAAAGGTGGTCCAGTTGAAACTGGAACTACTTCTGAAGTGACGGGAGTAGATTCTGGGGGTGTGCTATATTGACGATTACACGTTTGTAGAAGAATTTATTCTTCGCTAGTGAGGAGGATAGTGCAACCCGCAGGAGTGCCATGGTTTTGATACTGTCCCATCTGTGGTGGGGTAGGGTGCATCTCTTGTTGGGTATTCATCACCCCTTGGTGTGGAATCAGGTTTTGCAACACAGATGGGGGTGGTTGTTGCACATATTTTTGTGGGGCCTGCTGAGGGGCAGGCAGTGCTAGGGGACATGGTCCATTCACAGATTCTTTCATCCATTTAAAGTCAACAATTTGGGGGCAATGTTGAGTATAATGTCCATACTCACCAAAAAGGGAACAAGGGAAGTTTGTCTAAAGGTTGTTGTTATTCTTACCTTTGAGTTTGTTGTTATTGTTGTTATTCTTACCTTTGAGTTTGTTGTTATTTCCCTTGGGGGTTCGGGTTCCCTTGATTTTGGCTCTGTGTTTGTTCTTTGTCTGGTTATTTCCGGTCCTAGATTATTACTTCAGCTTTTTTCCTTTATTTTGGTGAAATATTCTGACCGATGGACCGTGATTTTATGTATTCACTGCTCAAAGCCTGGTAATGTTGAATGGGAGAGGGATGAACAGTTAACCCCAACATGCGCTTGTCCCTGGTGGAGCCATGGCTGTGGAGGTCCGGGAAATGGAAAGTGTGGATTTTTTTGTGGAAATGATATGTATGGTACATAGGATGGCGCGATGCTTTCACTAGTTCTTAGAGTTTAAGCTGAGGTAGAGGGGTACCGTAACTTGGTTGAACATTCAAGCCGCGATCAAGGGTGTTGATGCTGGTCCACCCATGGGTGGAGGGGTTGCTGCGAGAGGCGATGCTAATAAGGAGGAGGGGGTAATAAGAGGGGCCTCCATATATCAGTGAATGTTGGTGTGTACCATACACAGGTGGTGGTTGGATGTACAAATTGTGGTGTGTTGTGGTACCACCAATCCATTCGCTGAGTGAGACATCCCAGTTTGTTTTGGCCGAATGGTACGGGTCTTGGGGCATCGGGTAATACTATATATATAAGTATCCCTGACTGTGAGTAAATGAGGTCATATTGTTGGGCTCCTATAATGGCCTATATTCTTCATATTGGGGAAGGTGGAGGCCACATCTTGGCAAGGAGAGGAATGGAGTGATCCGAGAGCACCGAGGCATTGTTGTTTTGTGGTTTCTGCTTTGCATAACCCATGTTGTTGACTCCATTCGTGAATGTGGTCAGCCATGTGTATCGACGCTTGATTAAACTCAGAGAGTAGCTCTAAACCATTTTCATGGTGAATTAGGAGTTGAAATAAGGTCAAAAAGTTTTGGCCAATGATTCAAAAGTCACATGGGACCCTCGATTTCTCTACATACCACTTGGTTGATGGGCATGTGAGAGTTCTTTGAAATAACCTAATGGATGATTCCATCCATGATGTTGTTTGAAGAGTGCCATAGGTGGAAGGTCATGACATGGTTGGAAGGATATTCTCTCGGCCTTGCCTTCAAACTTGGGAATGTCTAAAGGAATTTGGTAGGCAATTGCAGCCATGTACATGCATTATAGGATCATTTGTGAGCTTGTTGAGGAGGCCAAGTATGGCATCCGAGTGGCTGTGGATTAGTTCTAGTCATGGCATGAGTATTTGTGTACCTAACCCTTGAGGGGGCTAGGGTTGTACTCCCTTGGGAAGAAGTTTTCCCCCGGCTTCCTTGTAAAGGAAAGTGGATGGTTTTCCGGGTATTGGACCTAATTGGGGCGGAACCAAGAAAATTTTATCTCAAGATAGTAGCACTCATCAGGTGAGAGGGATGAGTTGATGAGTTGGAAAGAATAGGAATTCTCAAAAATAGGAGGAGCTTCAAGACCGGAATGATGGAATTATGTGGTTCCCCTATCATTTCGACTAGCAAAGTGAATGTGTGTGAATGGTGATGAGAGAAATAAATGAACAAGAGACTTTGTATAACTTGGACCTTTCACAATATTTCTCACAATCACATGTATTCACAAGACGATCATACATAAATCAATTCAAAAGAAGCATACATGCCCAGAGGGTGGATTTTGTCCTCAAGGCGGGATCAAAAGAAAACAAATGCCTGTCCTAAAATATGTAATGTTCTTCTTCTCAAATAGCATTGGAACTTCCAATAGCACTCAATAGTGGGGTCCAAGCCACCGAAGAGGAACTAGTGAAAGATGAAACACCGGGCTATAATGAGGGGTAGAGGGCGCATATCCCGAAGGAGTCGGCGATGCTTCCCAATAGCCACACAAAATCGATCAAGGTGCAATTGTAGCCCACAAATCCACCTCGGTAGATGTCCCAAAATTTGGTCACTAGGTACCTAATTCAAAGTGCTAAATTTGGATTTTCAAACTTAAATGGGTCACGGTCTGGTCTCGTCCAAGAGGTGGGTGCCCAAAGGGGGGACGCACAGAAAACCGGACCTCAGACTTCCACGCTTCATGGGTATCTCCCTTCCTTATGAAAGAATACTTGACTTGAGGATTTTAAAGTTCCTCTGTCAACTCTAATGTTTGAAGATGTGAGAACCAGATAACCAGGGGTTATTTGGATGCCTACACCCGAGAGATACCTAGACTAAAATTTTTTTTTGGCATCTCCCGTGGAGGAAAACTTAGTGAATTTTAGAAAACTTTAGATATGGTTGTTTGAGATATTAAGCTAGAACCAATCTCATTGGAATTAAGTGGGAGTGGATAATTTCTTCAAGGAAAGGGTGGGGCGTTTCAGAATCCTTTTGGAGGAAAATTGGGAGTGGATAATTTCTTCAAGGAAAGGGTGGGGCATTTAGGAATCCCTTTGGAGGAAACCTAGTTCAACCTCCACAATTTGAGAGGAAACTATGTGAGTGAGTAGTGAATTGTGTGTGAGAAAGTGATAAAATGTGTCAAATTTTTAATAAGTTACATGTCACCTTGTTTCATGTGGACATCGCTTGGTGGTCTCCATAAGCAAGTCTTGATTACCTATCTTACTATATGCCATTGGTACAACCTTGCAGTTCTTAAAGCCCCTAGAGAACTAGCAGGTGGACATGGGTCCTCACCAACTCTTTAAACCACCTAATGTGATTTAATCTAATAATTTTTCAAAAGACTATCCAATATTGTGGACATGTGGGCATGTATATTCATTACAATAACCTTTAAACTCCCCTAGTGATGTAAACTAAGAAAGTAGCTTCAAACTATCCTATCTTTGCAAAGATGTGGGCATGTATGGGCCCCTTATATATTTAAGAGATGTTTTGTGAAAAGAAACTAAGAGGAGCCCTAGGGGGGGATTTTGTCCTCTCCTAAAGATTTTGTCTTTTTAAGAGAGATGAAGTCTTCCCTCAATCATTTTTATGATTCTCAAGATCACTCTATGGTGCAAGAGAAGACCATACTCCACGATTGAAGTTTGATTTCTAGTCCCAATGCAAGTGTTTATATGTGATATTGAATGATTCCAACTTATGTTTTACAATCAAATCAAGCCATCCATGGAAAATTGAAAGCAAAAAGAGGAGAAATATGGATTTTAACCCCTATGCCTATGTTTTGACTAACCTTCCAAGTGGAGAGAGAGGGAATCTAAGTGTGGTGCATAATACAAATTGCATAGAATCAATATTTAGAAGGGTAGGGGCCTCCAAAATATCACAAAAATCCTTACAATGTTGATTTTGGACATGCCGCCACAAGTAGACGTGAGGCTTACGTGACACCAATGCGCGAAGAAACAATGAAATTTTGGTGCACTGTGTGCATAATGCACTGAAAACACAATGATTTTGGAGCACGTTCTCAGAAGACGTGCCTGTGGGATGAAAAACCCATGCACGCTCTGATACACGTCTGGGAAGGAAAAATTGTGAATGGAATTCTCTTATCTCAGCTCCGAATTTGGATTTTTGTAGGTAGGATTGGGCCGGTTATGATCCCTATAAGTTAAATAAATAAAAGAAGACTCAAACAATCCAAATGGGGGGGAAATTGATACCTATCCCCAAAGGAGTCGCCAAACTCCGTTGTATCTTTTTCGTCACCTTAATGAGAAAAGGAGGGACACCATGTGTCTGGCTTGGGTCAGTTGAACAAGATAGAAGTTAGTGCAAGAGTTAGAGACATCAAGCACAAGAAACAAGTAAACAACTAAGATAATAACAATTAAACTAAAACTAAATCCAAATTTCACTAAGGAAAGTGAGAACCAAAATTAACCAATATCCATGCCACCAATGGATAGATTGTATTAGTGGGGAAACACCAAAGAAAAAGGGATGGGGTCCCATATCTCCTAGGGATCTTGAACTCCCCTATGAGAGAGATATTCTTACAAATATCAAACTAAAATGAAATGGTGAATAAATTCAAATCTCATTCACTCAATAGGTGATGTGAATATCCCAATGAAATGGTGCTAGTAATCTCCAAGAAGGAAAAAGAGGTTTCTTGAAGGAGAGTAGAGGAAGCATAACAATACAAAAATATTCTTGAAAATATGCGCACCCATGACCTCTTTTATAGAAAGGTAACATTTGAGGCATTATCGAATCGTTCTTTAGTGTGAACAAGAGGCCATTTAGGGCACCCTTAGGTATTTGACTATCCCCCCATTCAGATTCATCTCACATTTGAGGGTCAAATCGACTTGGGGAGCTCAACTGTATGGGTGGGATGTCAAACAAAATCATAAATGCATCATTCTAATATGTGCATGGATTTTTGCATCCAAAATCATGCATCGGGCGCATGTGATATTTTTCGACGTTTTCAACTAGCGCATGTGCGCGTGCTTCCTTTATATTATGAGTGCATGCTAATTTTATAACTTTTTATTATACAGTTCTCCTGAAATGCATTTTTTGGGCCATGAAGGAACTAATAGGTGTTTAGAGGCCGATTTATAACCATTTGTGGATGAATTTCAGTGATAACAATATTGTTGAATGTTCAACATGAAGACATAGTATGGAGGATTTTCCCCTACACTTCCAAGAATTCGGCCTCCACGTGGTATTTTAACTTGCCTCAGAGGGATCCATAACTAGTTGGACTAAGTTTCAAAAGGATTTTATAGGACAAATTTGCGTAAGAAACCACAAGATTTGATGTTGAGTTGTTCTCTGCCACCATGAGTTAAAAGGAAAGGGTTAAAGACTTCAATCAAATATTTACCACCATCTTAAATAAATTCCATCCCGAAGATAAACCAAATCAAGAGTTGCAAATCGAAGTATATGCTAATGCTCTCCCGCCTCTATTTCTATGTTTTTGAAAAGGGTTTCCAAACCAACCTTAGCCGAGAATTTGAAGAAGACAAAACGATAGAATTCAAATGAAAAGGTGTAAAGAAGGCCGTGTCTCATTAGTTAAAAATAATTTTGAACCTCTTCCCCAGAGAGGACCAAATTGAATAGACCCCTGTGGAAACAAACATAACAAGGTCCCTAAAAAGGAAGTGGGATATAGAGGACCTACGAAGGATGATCAAGAAGTTGTCAAATGAAATCATAGACATGAAGAGAAGTACAAGGAAGGGAAACCAAGGCCAAATTCCATACAATCCTTTCTTTAAAAGGAACCAACCATTCAAAGAAATTGAACCTACCCCAACCAACTTAAACATCTATCTAGGAAATGTAGCATCTCAATCTTGTATACCTATCATAAATAGAATCACTCTGAAAGATACTTCCCTTAATGGGTGCATGCAATGAATTTGATGGCCAATCGGTTTCTAGATGAGGTCTCTCTAATCGAACAATCAAGCATCTCAACTATAAATATTGTTGATTAGGAAGAGATTGATCCGGCTGTAAGAAACAACCATGTTGATATGGGACTTTTATTTATCTGTGCCTTTCGATGACCTATTTAAATTTCAAGAACCAATCTCGGTGAGAAGTATTGGTTATACAAAACATCGGAAGTAGGGGCCAACCACCTCAAATAACCTCAATATTTACCCAAAAATTCATGAGGTATACCAGCTCTCGATCACCCAAAGCATCTTTTTCTCCCCGATGAAACCCTATAAACATCCATACACCTAGAATCTCTCCTAAGCTAGACTACAATATAGTACAAGAATTGAAAAATTTGAAAGCAAATATATCAGTCATGGACATGTAGAACTCCCTCAACAAAAGGACTTTATGTTACAATCATTGAAATCAATAGAAAACCCCACCTAAAGAACTCCATTAAGGAGGAAATCTAACTCCCACAAACCTAATAAATAAACCAACCGGTGGAACACCGTCAAGATAAGAAGGAAACGCTTGTCCCATCGTTCCTCTTGACGCTTGAAGTCTTCAACAAAAATCCATAATTGTTTGGTTGAATCAGGAGCATCCTCCAATGTTATGATATTGTCTATTTGCAAGAAATTAAACAGAGTCCCTCTCAAAAGTGATAAGCATCTCATACAACTAGAAAGAACCTTATGAAGGTTACTTGCAGCCAAAGATCCGATAATCGTAATAACGTATTGACACACCCTGAATTTGTGTAAGTAATTGACATCATTGTAGTAGATATCCAAGAAGCTTATGGATTGTTATTAATTTGATACTGGTCTGAGAAGATAAACAGATAATTTAGTACAGAATGGGTGCACCTTTCTCTACCACTGAAAGGATACAAGAAAATGATCAAAATCGATAGGGAAATATATCTAAAACATATTATCACCGAATTTAGAACCCCTCAATGAACCCTCATCGGCTGCATTATTTCCATGCTAGGTAATTATTCCTTGACTCATTTCGAATTTATTCCCCCTCTCTCATGATGTCCCTCTACTCAAAACTCCAAAATGACGTTTCAAGAGAAAATGATGAAGATCATAGAGGAAATCCTCTTCTGCCAAGAACCCGTGACAGAACTCATGGAACAAACAGGAGAGGAAGAGGAAAGTGGACAAGAAAGAGGAAGTTGATGGATTTTTCCCACAAGTTTGAACCTTTATACTTTGATGGATCTAAATCAAAAGACAAGGTGGTGCATCCTCATTGATCCAAAAGGTAAATGACATTTGTCCCCAGAGACTAGAATTCAAATCCAACAATAACGTCGGCATGCCTCTAGTAGAAGGGATAAAGAAAGACATGGACTTAAGCATTAAAGAATTGAAGGTTTTCATAGATTCTAAAATAATCGTTAGACAAGTAAGGAACATTATACATTACAACTCTCCACACCTAAGTAATTATCAAACAGAAGTGCATAGGCTAATAGAGCATTTTGAAGCCTTCAACATTAAGCAAAAATCCCCAAAACGAAGAACATTCCTATTGATTCTCTAGCCACGTCAAGGTTGTCACCAGAAGATTATGAAGCTCCTGAGTTCATTGTTGAGCTACTCTACAAACCGGTTTCAGTGCCTAACAATATTTTGAATTCAAAGGTCATTGAAGGGAGATGAACGGATCATAAACTTCTTGACCAATCGAGATAATTTTAAAGACTTGGCTATTGACTATGAATTATTCCAGGGAAATATTTAGAAACGCATTGTCGACAGATCAAATTATCGACAAACCAAAGTCTCAATACACGATACCAAAGTTGGAATAGCCAATTTAGAAACCTTTTGACCTGCGGGAATAATTAAAGGGTCAAAAATCGTGAAGATGGGTAGTTCCCGTGACATGTAAGAAAATCCTTAGGTCCGTGATCCCCTACTTGTCCTCTATTTTATGTATGCCTTCATCAATTTTTCCTTTTTCTCGTTGGTTAAGTCATTTTCCCACTACTAAGTATCTTGGTCTCTTATTTGTTTTGAGTCTTCATTCATTTTTGTTTCTGTTTTTTCTCAAAGTTGATAAATACATGTCGATTTACTGCACGATTGTCATCATAAAAATCCATTGATTGAGCTCATCGTAGGTATACCAATCCTTTTCTATGCACAAGAAATTTATGTGCACACGACGCAACAATCTAGAGCAGCAAATCTCAAGCTCAGACTGTGGGAACAAACAAGTAAATTTTCGACGACAAAGATCCATTAGGTCAAATAGATCAACTAATTTCATCCATTCAAGTTCAATAATCATGTAAGTTTAAAATATCAAGTTTGAAATATTGATTTTCCGAAGACCATAATCCTCCGGCTATTTAATATTCAAAGTCTCGAGAACCTAACACATCGCTTCAGTGATTTTCCTTCAAGATTTTTCCGAGCTTAACATTCATAAACTAATGAACTCCCAAAACCCGAATTTCCAAAGTGAATTTGTACCATCTATATCGGGTCGAGACACGACAGCCACATCATTCACTTCGGGGATTTTCCTCCAAGATATTTTCATGTTTCACATCTCGAAAAGTCCCCAAGAGCTAAATGTCGTAAGACCGAGAGATGAAGTCTGAAGAACATAACAACTATCACGAAACATGTGGCACACTCATGAGTCATGACACGCGGTATCTATCCCTACCATTTGCTGTGTCATCTATTTCGACATGACACATGTCAATCACCTTTCTTTCCAAGACACATTAGTAGTCGTGACATCATATGACATCATGCCACCAAGGTCACTTTGACGATTTTCCTCCAAGATATTTCCAAGCCTAACATTTGAAACTCTCGAAGCCCAAATTTTTGAATAAAATATGGACCTCCCATCGGTAATGACACGCGACAAGAGATATTTCACTTTGCATCATTGTCACTCTGGGATTTTCTCAAGAATAACATTCATAAACTCCCTAAGTCCCAAGTTCGGACTCTCGGGCAAGGGCCATTGACCTAAAATCAACTCCTCGAGCCATTGATCTCATAAGAGGTGAATACCACCCTGCATATTAGAGCGCATTAGATCACAACCATACTTCATTGCGTAAACGAAACCGCCTTGACGTTAATTTTCTAGAGTGGTCCTGCAAATTTAAACCATGGTATTATTGGAAGGGTACGTCGCAGCTTGTGGGGGATTGTGGGACCAAAGGTGGTGGTGTGGACCCAAACCACCCTTAACGAATTCCATAATCACATGCTTATATGACACCGCATCATCCACATCGCTTCTACCTATCCCACTCATATCACTCATCTTCACCACTCCAACACTCATCATCCTCCACTCACCCATGTAATAAAAAATTGCTTAGGTCGACGTCTCCATCTCAGATATTTCATTTTATGTCACCAATCCATGCTCCAGATACTCCATCAGATTCACATATCCTCACCTTTCAAGCAACATCCGCTCTTCACATGTCATCTACCCTCATGTCCACCTAACCCCTCTCCCGATTGGATGTTAGCCTCCATGTGTCCCCTCATGATTGATGGGTCATCAACCATTCCATTGAATCTATTTCACAGGTATAGATGGAAACTGACAGGGTCAATACAGAGTGCACTTGGCTTCCAAAATTTCAGGCATAGATATAGAGAGTTAAGGTCACTGCTGTGTCTACGTAGATTAGTTTTATAAACACTTCAGCAAACTCTTCTCATGCAACTGGTTCTCTCCAGTGGCCTCCAACTACTCACAGACATGTCATCGTTCAAAAAAGAGCTCTTCTCTGTCACTTTGAGCCCTATTTTTGGCCACTCAGTTCCCCCAACACCTGCATTAGTTCTATCACAGAGACAGTAGTAGTTTTATTTGATTAAGTCCAACATTTTCCTAGATTAGATGCAAGAGTGGTCTTATGTGTGTGATAAGAACCACTCTTGTTGATTAAGTCCAATGTCTTAGTAAATTTGATTATTTGATTTACAAACAATTCCATAAATTTAGGTCTCATTCCCCTAAGGATGAGAGCCTCCGCAACCTTTTAAATAGTTAGTTTTGATATTGTGGAAGTCAGATTTTTTTAGGAAAGAATAACAATACAACAAACTGGTTGGACCCATTTTATGCATGGATTAAATCTCTCTACATAGTGAGCATACTCTTGATGAAAGTGTTTGCCCAAATCTTCATATGTTTTCATTCTTATCTTGAATCCAATTTTGATTTGTGCAAAGTAAATTTCATTTCCTTCACGGTATTGTATGACTTATTTTTTTTTTACTGATATGCAACCTACCAAACAACTAATGCTTTAGTGAAGATTTACTACAACCTGTGGGAGTTATTGTGTTTTTTATACATGTTTTATGTCTTGAAATGATATTTTAAGTATTGGACTTCTTGCAACATATTATCTATTGAGTAGTTTGTTTCTCTCCATTTTCTATTATTTTAGTGTTCTATAGCAGGAAAACCCCCTCTACGGATTACTCTAGGGTTCTAAAATGTAGGCATGTTTAACCATCTAAAGTCTCCTAATTTTTATCAACTATCCTGACATTACCCACAATCATACATAAAAAATAAAGTATAGGGATCCAATAAGCATACCTTAAACTCCACGTCCTGTGTCGATCCCTTTGCATCTTAGTTGTTTCGACCGCAAAGTCTCCTCCCAAGGCTAACCTACATTCACCAAAAGACAAACAAGAAACCATAAGCATGCATTCTACCTATGGATTAGTGGGTTAGACATCATAAAACAAAAATGTAAGCAAATCATAAATATTTAAGACAACATTTGGCGGGACAGAAAAAATACTTCTTTATATTAATATCACAAAGTCACTTACAATATGAGATCAACAACTACTCCTTGAACTTGGTCTGAGATCCTCTTCACAATGCACCAACTTGTTCCACATCTCCTTCTCCTCTTCATTTCTCTCTAGGGGAATGGCAAGGTCTTACAATAGAGAAAAAGGGAATTCTAGCTCAAACTCACAAATGTGGTTTCCGGTCATTAAAGCAAAGGGGAAATACATAAATGGGTAGAGTTTCTATGCCTTCGGCTTTGGAAATGGGACCCCAACCCCATTTTATAGGCCAAAGGAGATAGTAATGGTTGGGGAGACTGGCTATGGGTAGTCAAAATCTGGTAACGGCCCGAAACCCGTGATCCCTTTGCAATTTTCATTTTCATGATATTTTGTGAGTGTAATGCTACCGTAGGGCAAAGAAGAATGTTTACGTGGGTAGTAGTGGTGTAGGGTGGGTACACCTTCAAAACAATGATTTTTGTAGGTTTCTGTTCAAGGATGGATTGGAAGTATAACAAGTTAAATGGCCTCGATGTCGTGTAATATATGTATGGTGCAATTTAGGTTATAGTCAGATGCCCCTAATGTATGAGGTCATAAAATAGAAATTGATGGCTGAAATACACTACAAAATATTCACCAATGTAATGGAAGAGAGGAGCTCCAGTGGAACAGAAGTTCGTGAGGGCCATCTCAAGAAAATAACAATTTGAGTTCTACTCAAGGTATACCCATGCTCGGATAAAATTGGCGCGGATGACAATCAAATACACTATAGATCCAAGGGCCACATATAACTATAAGTGCACCCAGAAGTGGCTACACAATAGATCTACATCTCAAAAATCAAAAAGATATACATGTATGGTATACATGTGCAAGAAGCCAACCACGCTCTGATGGTTGGAGATGAGGTATTCAGAGTTCGAGCAACAACTTCAAAATATCTAAAAAATATGGTATGAGTGTAATATCGCTGGTAATGACTTCATCACCCAAAGGTCTTCGACGACTTGTTGAGAATAGACAAGAGGATCTTGTTGATCAGGCAGAGAACTTCATTGATTTCTAACAAGGAATTGATTAGTATTTCTAAGTATCGCATGAGGACAAGAGACAAACCTACAGAAGGGCCGACTCACTTTAGTAAGACTTCCTTTGACAAAATCACAAGAAAGATGAGACTCTAAGTAACATATGCTGACATAAGTTCACTGCAAGAGGCAAATGCTAAACAATTCATATGTTTGGAAGGCAAACGGAAGGAGTGACACAACTCTACATGTAGCAAGAATAACTTCCTAAGTTCATATTGAATACTAGAGCTTGACGAACAAACAAAAGGATGTGCTTTGTCCAAGGGTGACTCATTGTGCTGTCAACAAAAAGAAAATACTCTTCCCTTCCTCTTTTTGGGGTATATTTGATTTTTTTGTCTTTTTCAATAATCTTGGAAAGTTTGAAAAAGAATGAAAGAATGATATGTTACAAAGGAGGAACGATTGTCGCAGGCATACTAGTTCCAGGTGAAAGGAACACAGTGATGCTCAAAGAAAGGGGACATATGCAAGAAAAGGACACTCGAAAAAATCCTCCATGGGTCAAGGTGTCAAGATGTAGAGGGAAAGTGCTACAAGGCTTGCATATAAGGCATGCTTCAGATGGTTCAGTTGAGAGAAACATGGAGTTGGAATTAGGCCAAATACACAAGAATGCAAATGAAATTAATAAGACACAATGATAATGTCCTTCGATGTAATTTTAACGAGCCCAGAGAAGGTAAACTCGGTGGTTTTTCATTTTTAAGGAGTCTGAAAAAGCGTAAAAGGAGAATCCACTGGGGTACCTTTTTCGAAGGTAGTCTAGTCGGTTCAAAAAAGGAGTAAACTAGCACTGAACATACGTCTATTCAAAGCCATTTTAACGAGTATGACAAAGACAAGATCACTCGACAATCTTTTCATTTTTAAGGAGTCTGAAAAGAGATTAACTATGGACTCCGTGAAGGATGTTCTTTTGGACCAGTTTAACGAGTGTGAAGAAACAAGGTCACTCGACCATGTTTTCAATTTTAAGTAGTATGAAAAGAGCTTAACTATGGACTCCATGGGGGTTCCTTTTTCATAAATTTTGTCCCTCGGACCCGAAAAACGGTTTAATTTATACTTGAGAATACTCTTCTAGAGAACTGAGGCTACTAGAGTATACCTTTGTTCATACTTTTGACCATCCAAGCCGAAAAAGGGGTAAACTACCGCCAGACATATGTGCCTTCAAATTTTAGTTTGGCGATCATCAAGGGCAACAAGATCGCTCGACAATATTTTCATGTTTAGAGGGTCTAAAAATATCTTAAAATAAGACTCGTTGTGTTTTGGGAGTCCCAAGGGTGAGTTCAAGAGTGATAATGAATCATGCAAATGAGGCTCAAACTCATAATCAGGAAAAACTAATAAGGACTCTCGAGCCTATAGTCATTAGTGATGACATGGACACCAAAATGGAACCAGGATCTACCTAGGGCATCCATGTGAAGGTAGGCTCTACCACTAAATTATGACACTTCTAGAGCAGGAGTGAGGGTTCTGTGTCACAATTCAGTGGGATTGATCCTATGGTAAAGAGAAAAATACAACGAGGTGAAACAAGTGGAGGTGGAATCCTATCTTATATGCACAAAGTTGGAAAAAATGACTTTTTACCAAAAGACCTTTAAAAATGACCCAACTCTCAAAAAAATTCCCAAATACCCAACGTAACACTTATCGTAACATCCCCCGAGAAACTCAAGAACCATAGTAAACGATTTTCAAGCTAGAAAAAACGACAAAAGGGTCCAAAAAATGCCAAAAAGGGGCCAAAAAATTTGTAAATAGAAGTTGGTAGCTCATTATCACCATTTTAAATCAAGAATTGACAAAAACATAAAAAACACCCCTTTGCCAAAAGAGTTGATTATGGGAGCTTCAGTGGATGAAATGAACTTATGCTTGGACCAAGTAAGTACAAACTAGCCTCTCTTGCATTCCCAGTCTTCATTTTTTCATTTGTTTTTGTTTTTTGGGGGGGCGCTGACCTTTAAAGAGGTCAGCCCTACATGTACATGGGATTTCCAAGCATATCTTGCGTGTACACATGGGAAGAAGAAAATTTCCCCACATGCACAGGTGACTGTCCCCAAGACAGCCTGCGTACACCCTCAAATAAGTGAAAAACAAATGAAAAATGCAAGGGTTAACTCTCCATACATTTGTCATTTTGCAGGATGTATGTTCATTGGAGAGAGAGAGGGAGCATGAGGAAATTGTTTTTTTGGTCTCATAGGACCCTGTTGCTATCGTTGTTTTATCACAGTGCGGGTTGTTAAAGTTCTTCCAATGCCCATTTATGAGGGCACAACCCAGGTTGCTAAATGCTTTAATAGATTACTAGAATCCTGACACAGAGGCATTCATGCTTGAGGGGTAGTTGTTGACTCAAACAACTGAATATATTTACTTCCTAATTGGTCTCTTGAGGAGAGGGGATCCAATCAACTTGCATACTTTTCCCCCCGGGCCTCAAAACATTGAGGAGTTGATTGGAATCCATTACAAGGCTGGTACTGAGAAAGTAGGTTCTCAGGTGCCTATACATAAGATCAACAACCTATCACTCAAAGTGATAGTTCTACCAAAGGTAGGATCGGCTGCAACCACCAGACCAGCAACAATAGTAGGGGGGCCTCCAGTCGGAGAGGCTGAGAGAGTATTGAGACAGGTAGAGAGGAACCTCACCGTGGTCACTCGTACAATCCCTATTGCAGAGATCGAGGATCTCCCACCGTCGATGCAACCTCATGTAGTTGGGATGCCACGGACCTGGGTCCAGCTCTTCCGACATTTGGAAAACGTTGTTTTTCACTATGGTAGGGCCAACAGGACCTGCCCTTAGCTAAGCTAGACTGCTTATGTGCTGACAAATCTTTTTGTATATTTTTGAGGGCATAAGCCTCATGACTCTTACTAGACATATTTTTGAGGCGCTTGCACCCACCCATGTACTCTGATATTTTTTGATATATATATATGGATATTTTACATTTTTTTACATCTTATGGATGACATCTATTTTACAAATGTATTTACATGTGTGTGTGTGTGCTTTTTCTTACATGTGTGAAATATGCCAATCTAATACATGATTAACTAGAGTATCTGTAATTTGATTCAATTTCCTAAGAACATGGATATATGTAATGTAATCAAAGCTTCGTTCTAAGAGACCTACCTTAAGGAACCGTCGGTGTAGTGTAGGATCGTAAACGCGGTAAACCCCATTTAATTGAGACACAACCAGCTGAGCATCTAAGTAGACCCAGAGGCGAGAGATACCATGAGACAAAGCGTCATGAAGAAACTCTAAGACTGCACTTTATTTGACAACATTGTTTATGGCCTCACCTAATTAGATATTGTTGGCCCTTGACCAAGTTTTGAGGAACACTTGGTCATATTTGACCATTTTTGGACTTCGACAGCCTATCAAAGATGGAGCGATAGGTGAAGCAGAGATCATGGGATCGCGGTCCACTTTTGGGCCCCTTTTAGGGTTTTTGGTTAATGTAACTGGAAAGGGATGTCGGCATGTGGGTTTACCCACGTTTAGGCCCACTTTTGTAATGTATAAATAGAAGGATAGGCAATGTAAGAAGTAGTAGATGTGATTGCCTAGTGCAATTGGTAGTGAATCTATGTGATGTTGAATAAGTTCTCTGTGCGAACTGTGTAAGGGTTGCAAGGCTAAGTTCAATTTACTGTGAGGTTTCTATAGAAAGATAAGTGTTGTAACGCAAGGAAGAAGGATCTAGCGAGATGCGCAGATCCTCTATCCTATGCGAAGAAGGGCTTTGGAGGCTTTGTGATTGTAATAGATTGATGATGATAATAAATAAGATTATCTTGTGGACATAGCCCCAGGGTGGGGGGTGAACCATGTAAATCTGTGTGTTATGATTTGTGCTTTGATTATTCTCTGTGATTCTGAGATATATATGATTGTTATATCTGATTTGTATGAGAATGCTTGGTGTTGATCTACTAGATCTGATCTAGATTACTATGGTTAAGTGTCGAAATACCGTAGATCTAAGTGAACACCGTGATGCTCTGTGTCATCTATGAAGTATAATAAGGGTTGAATATTGATGAATGATCGATGCTAAATGCTTTGTAAATGGTATAATCACAGATATGTGTCCCAACTAAGGTTGTCAACACTTGAGTCTTGCAACCACCCCTGCCTCTACCTCGGGTGAAACTTCATCTGCTTCGCAAGTGTTGCCAAAAGGGTTGGTAGTTAGGGCTTTGTTGGTGCACTCTTGAGCATTGAACCCTAGGTCTTCCCATGTTCGCCAATTCACCTATATCACAGCACATGTTGATGAGCATAAACAACAACTCCAGTCATACTATAGGTTGACAAAAGAAGCCTTGGAGCAGATTACCAATGAATGGTCGGTGAACCTCCTTGTGGCAGTGGACCCCACAGAAATGTCTAACATGGATATCCCTAAAGATATGATGGATGCACCTGGAGAAATCAAGACTAAGAAGTATGATGACATTCAATATGTCCATACCACATCCATGAACACTACTTTGATCTCACCTGCGCAGGGAGGTGATGGTGAAGAACTAGGTGGCACAGAAGTTGAGTAAAACAAAGGTGAGGTTACTTCGCCTAGAGAGGAGGATCCCTCTAAGAAAGGAATATTACCCCACTAAATCCCTCATTCTGAAAGAAAACTAAGGCCACCCAGACTATGTTGAAGACTACCCTCACACTGGACGATTTCAACTTCTTAATCACTGTGTTGAATGATGCTTCACTAGAGATCGCAGAAAAGTAAGAAGTGAAGCAGGAGGAAGTATTCATCCAAATCAAGGGTGAACTTAAAGAAGTGCAGTAGGCACTCCAGTCTAGCTGAGTAGTTTCTATTGTTCCCTTGACAATCATAACATCATGAACAGGTGATGAGCCCACCCAATTACACCAGATTGCCGATAAAGTTGAAGCTCTCCTTCGACGAGCTCAAGAAGACACAGTGCAAGACACCCAGGATTTGACACAAGTATAGAGTGCACTTGCAGAAAAATAGAGTAAGGCAGAATGGGAAAATATTTCTCTGCAAGTGAAGTGGGATGAGGAAAAAGCACAGTTATAGTGGAGCAAGGACCAGTTGCTAGCAGAGCAACTTGAAGTACAGTAAAGGGTTCACAAAGCACTTTTCTCTGTGACGGTCATAGAAGTGAAGATTGAAGAACGTGTCCAATAGAAGGTGGCACAACTTGAAGAAGTAATCCAACAACTTCAGCAGTGCATCACAGATCTGGAACTTTGTACCATGCCTAAGACTCCTTAAGAAATAAGAGATCTAAGGGAGACAACTGCCCGTAGTGAAGTTGGCCGATTAAAAACCTTTTCCTTGGAATGCAAGACATTGAGCGCTAGAAGTGCCGAGACATATGAGAACCTCACAGAGAATATAGAGTTGCAGGAATTGGAGGCATGGCTCCAAGAAGAAAATAAACACATAGATACGCTAGAGGCACAGCTGAAGGCCTTGACCCCAGTCGAAAGAATGAAGATATTTCCAGAACAACGCACCACCCAACAACATGTACATACACTGAAAAGTAAAGTGATGGAAGTCTCCCAACGACTTCAACCAATCCAATAAAAGGCATGCCAACTATTCACTGAAGTTGAAATCCAGGGAGGCAAGCTTCAATAAGTTGTCATCCTCATGGAACAACTCCTTGAAGGGACAGTAAATGATGCAGTGATCCAGGAGTTCATTGAGAAAGAGGTTGTCACACTGCAATAGGTTGAAGTAGCTCGAGGCATTCGAGGTGGAATTGACCAGACCAGAGTGACTCGGGATGAGTCACAGGTGAGTGTTGGGGGTCTGTTGGCTCTTGACCAAGTTTTGAGGAACACTTGGTCATATTTGACCATTTTTGGACTTCGAAATCCTCTCAAAGATGGAGAGCCAAGCGAAGAATATATCAGGGGATCGTGGTCCACTTTTGGGCCCCTTTTAGGATTTTGGGTTAATGTAACAGGAAAGGTATGTTGGCCCATGGGTTTACCCATGTTTAGGCCCACTTTTGTAATCTATAAATAGAAGGCTAGGCAATGTAAGAAGTAGTATATGTGATTGCCTAGTGAAATTTGTAGTGCATCTATGTGATGTTGAATAAGTTCTATGTGTGAATTGTGTAAGGCTTGCAAGGCTAAGTGCAAGTTACTCTAAGGTTGCTATAGAAAGCTAAGTGTTGTAACGCAAGGAAGAAGGATCTAGCGAGTTGCATAGATCTTCTGTCCTATGCGAAGAAGGGATTTGGAGGCTTTATACTTGTAAAATATTAAAGACGATAATAAAGAAGATGATCTTGTGGACGTAGCCCTAGGGTGGGGGGTGAACCATGTAAATCTATGTGTTATGCTCTATGCTTTGATTCAATGTGTTTATCTTTTCTTATGCTATGTGCTTTGATATCTCCAATTATGCTCTGTGATTCTTAGATATATATGATTGTTAGATATGATGTGTATGAGAATGATTAGTGTTGATCTACTAGATTTGATCTGGATTACTATGGTTAAGTGTTGAAATACCGTAGATCTAAGTGAACACCGCGATGCTCTGTGTCATCTACGAAGTATAATAAGGGTTGAATATTGACGAATGATCGATGATAAGTTCTCTGTAAATGATATAATCACAGATCTGTGTCCCAGCTAAGGTTTCCGACACCTGAGTCTTGCAACCACCCCTGCCTCTACCTTGGGTGAGACTTCATCTACTTTGCAGGTGTTGCCGAAAGGGCCAGTAGTTAGGGCTTTGTTGGTGCACTCTTGAGCGTTGAAACCTGGGTCTACCCCTGTGCCAACAAATACCTCCTGAAGATAGAAACTGGCCCTGAGGTGTCAAAATCACCCAAGCTATGGAATAAAGCCTCCGAGTGTGTCAGCTAGAACCATCCACAAACCCAACGAACACCTCTGATTCACTTGACATATACCACAGTGAATAAGATGAAATAAAAAATGACACATCCATAAAACAAAAAATACAAAGGCTAAAAATGTACAAGAACTATACATATGTTACAAGAAGTCATCCAAGGTGACCCACCTATGTGTAATACTTCTTGAGGTAGAGCCCATTTCCAGGCATGGTCACAGCATTTCCCTCAAAGTCCACCAGACGATAAGCACCCTTCTTAAGAAATTTCTTCACTATGAAAGGTCTGAGCCACATGGGTTTGAACTTGCCTGCCCCCAGGGGGTCCTTATCTTGGTCATAGACTAGGAAAAGGTCTCCTTCAGAGAAAATTTGAGGATGGACAAACCGATCATACTGATACTTGAATTTTTGTTTATGAACCTCGTTAGCCAAGGCTACATCTCGACGCTTCTCATCAATATAATAAATGCTCTTCAAGCGATGAAGTCTCTGGAAATAACTATACTACCAACTTTAGAGAGGGGATCTGGAACTCTATAGGCAGACTACTTCCAGCTCGTAAACGATTTGAAAAGGTGAGAAATTGGTTACAGTCTTAACAAACATTTGGTAGGTCCATAATGTTGAGTACAACATCAAATTCCAATTTGACCTGGCCGAATTGATCGTTCATTGTAAAACATTCTTAAGGGATTTATTCATAGCTTCCACTTGACCATTCACTTGTGGGTAGTAGGGTGATGAATGTTATTGCCTCAACCCAAGATTTGACATTAACTCAGACATCATTTTTTTCTAAAAGTGACTTCCATGGTCAGTGAAAATCTCTTTCGAGATGCCAAACCTTGCTATTATCTAGTTAAACAAAAAGAGAGTTGTTGTCTCGCCATCATCTTTAAATGTTGGCATAGCTTCGACCCACTTCGTGAAGTAGTCTATTGCTATGATGATATAACGGTGCCCCCTTGTGCAAGGAGGTGTGCAAGGAGGGTCGCATGTAGCGTAATCAATCCCCCACTTAGTGAAGGGACCAACTGTGATAACGGGAAACATGGGAGCAGGGTGTGCCCTCATCTTCCGAGAGAAGAGCTGACATGGGTGGCACTTCCTGACCAATTCAACACAATCTTTGATTAATGTCGGCCAAAAGTAACTGACTCGTACAATATTTTGGGTTGTTGCCAACCTAGAAAAATGACTGCCACATGCTCCAGTGTGGCAATTGTTAAGAACAATTTCTTCTTCTTCATGAGTGAGACACCGGAAAATGATGCAATCTATGCCTCGACAATACAGAGTGTCCTCGAGTATGAGGTATTTTTTGGCCTGATGGCGTATACAGCGATGCTCATCATGAGAAGCAAAGGTGGTGCACTTCAAATTCTGGAGATATAATAGTATATCTCCATACCAGGGGTCAGAAGACACGATCATAAACATGTCTCCTTTGATAGGTGACTCTTTGGGTATAAAATCACTTGATTCAACCGGAAGTTCCGATATGAGTTTCGCAAAGACCAACGACTTTTTGGATTTCACCGAAACAAAATCCAAGTCGAATTACTGGAGGATAACTATCACTCTACTGATATTTTCTTTGATTACACGTCATGTCAACACATGTTGAAACAGATTCACAATGACAATGATGGTGGTCTTGCGAAACAAAATGTAATGATGGAACCATTGGACAACATGGACTGCTTCCAATGCAATTTTTTCAACATGGGAATAATTGAGTTACAGTCCAACTAGGCCTTGGCTCAGGTAATAAATCATGTATTCTGAGAGCAAATCATCCTCCTGAACCAAGACCATACCGATGGTCGACTCTACAACGACCAAGTACAATAAGCAATATTTATTATAATTTGGTGGCCAAAGTAGAGGGGTGGACGTGAGGGCACATTTAAACACTATGAAAGAGAGTTGAGTGGCTTCGTCCCAATGAAAAGGAATGTCCTTCTTCAATAAAAGCATGAAACCCTTTGTGATCTCGGCATAGTTTGTGATGAAACACCGTAAAAATTTATCTTTTCCTTGTAAACTCTGAAGTTGGGGGACTGTGCACGAGGGAGGCAACTAAACTATTGCCTCAACCTTTAGAGGATCTACCATGATCCCTATTGTTGAAACTATGAAACCTAGTAGATGAATCGATGTGACGCAAAAACTGCATTTGTTTGGATTCAAGCGTATCCAGTAGTAGCGACATATCTCAAAGATAAGTCAGAGGTGTGTGGGATAATCATCTCTCTTATGAGATAGTGATGCTAAATCATCAATATAAGCCTCGACTATGTGTTTAAGGTCATGGAAAGAAAAATACATGACCCACTGAAAAGTAGCTCCAACATTTTTGAGACCAAAAGGTATCTTTCGATAAGCGAATGTACCCCATGGACAAATGAAAGTAGTTTTGTGTTGGTCTTCGGGATTGATTTGTATATTATTGTATCCCAAAAAACCATCCATGAAAGAAAAGGATTTGAAACCTGTGCATTCATCAACTATCTGGTCAATAAATGGTGTGGGGAAATTATCCTTTGGACAGGCCTTGTTCAAATCACGGAAGTCCATACATACATGAATCATACCCTGTTTTTTGTTGATTGGAACAAGATTTGACACCCATTGAGTCAATTGGATGGGGTAGATGAATCTTGGCATAGGGGCATACCTAGGGTTCAACACTTCAACAATACAACAAAAAAATGCTAACTACCAGCCCTTTCGGCAACACCTGCAAAGCAGATGAAGTCTCACCTGAGGTAGAGGAAGGGGTGGTTATAGGACTCGAGTGTTTGCAACCTTAGATGGGACATGGATATGTGATTATAATACTTAACATAGCACTTAGTATCAACAATTCATCAATATTCAACCAATAACTACTATGAAGATAGAACAGAGCATCACATCATTCACTTAGATCTGATGTATTTAAGCACTCTATCATACACAGGCAGGTTATATCTAACATATCAAGCACTAATCACATTCATATAGATCAGATCTAACATTCTTATACATTATGAGCACAAAGCATAAGCAGATTTATCTATATCTATCAAAGCACTTAGCAAGAGAAGTTATAAACACATCAAGACAAGCACAAAGCGGAACAACACAGTGTTTATGTTGTTCACCCCCACCCTAGGGCTATGTCCACCAACTCTTCTTCTTTATTTTCTTCAGTCAATTGGTTACAAGCACATAGCCTCAAAACCCTACTTCACCTATGACAGGAGATCTGTGCACCTCGCTAGATCCTCCTTCATTGCGTTATAGCACAAAGCACTTCACAACCTGTTACAATACCTCACACCTAGCTCTACAAGTCTAACATAGTATGCACTAAGCCTTACACTTCTTGGTGACACAGATCCCACTCTTAGCACTTACCCAACTTGCACAACACTTGTGCACTATTCCTCTACTTCTTACATTGCCTAGCATATATACAAAATAGGCCTAAACATGGGTAAACCCATGGGACGACATCCCATTCCCGTTACATATTCCCAAATCCCAAAAATGGGCCAAGATCCGTGATCTCCGCTTCATCTTCCACTCCTCCTTCGATAGGCTATCGAAGTCTGAAAATAGGTCAAACTTGACCAAATCCCTCAAAACTTGGTCAACTGCCAATAGGCCCCCAACACTCACCTGTGACTCGTCCTGAGTCACCCCGATGTACAAAGTTTTGCTTCAAATTCTTTGAGCTTGGCTCGAACTAATTTGACTTGTTGCTGTGATACAAGCTCTTGTTAAACAAACTCTTGAATGACTGCATAATTCATAGGTCCTTCCAGGCGTTGGCCTGATGTAGTGCTAACTTGCTCCAGTTTTTCTCCTTGGCCTTCTACCTATGTAAACAACTGGTAGGCCTTATCTTGCACAGGTTGGAGTTTCTAAGTTATTTCCATAACTCTTCTTTGGATAGTATGGATTTTCTACTATGCAGTTTGTTTCTCTTGAGATCTGTTCATTCTTTCCACAGTGGACAGGGACTACAGCTACGCCTGTATATTTTTGGCTTGGTACTTCGCTTCTTGGAGCCGCGACTCTAGTGCCTGAAAATATGGGTTCTCGGTAAGTTTCTCGTACATATGGGCACTGCGATCAATGAATTTCTTGCATTCTAAGGTAAGGGTCTTTAGCCTTTCAACTATGCTGCTGGAAGTTACTTCTCTTTGGTCCTTTACCTCATGTGGGGTCTCGGGCACAGTTCATAATTCAAGGTTTGCGATGCATTGCTACAATTGTTGGATCACTTCTTCAATTTGTGCTACTTGATTCGTGACTTGATCCTTTGCCTTTACTTCTACGACAGTCATAGAGCACAATGATCTGTTGACCATTTCCTTTACTTTGAGTTGCTCGCTGAGAAACTGTTCCTTGACTTTCTACAGTTGTGCCTTTTCTTCATTGATCTTCACTTGGAGAGCACTCTTTTCCTATTCAGCAGCTCGACGTTGTTCTACAAGTACTTCCTGTACTTGTACCAAATCCTAGGTGGCTTGCGCTATTTCCTCTTGTGCTTGTCGAAGGTGGGCTTCAACTATATCAGTGAGCCGGTGGAGTTGGACTAGCTCATCTCCTAGTTCTAGTGTTCCTAATGATAGAGGCACAATGGAGACTACGCAGCTAGATTGTAGTGCCTGTTGCACCTATTGGAGCTCGACCTCAATTCTATTATACATCTCCTCCTTCTTAGCTTCTTGCTTCCTTGCTATCTCCAGTGAAGCATCATTCAGGGCTGCTATGATGAAATTTAAATCATCAGAGGTGAGGACAGTCTGCATATTAGTTATAGGGGATTTTGATCTCTTCCGAGAGGAAGATTTCAGGGGGGAAAGATTGCTTTTCTTCAAGCGTTCCTCCTTGTCCCTGGGAAATGTTACTTCACCATTATTATGTTCATATTTTGTGCCATTTATCTCTTTTCCATCACCTCCTTTCTCTGGTGACATGGAAGCAGTCTTCACTGAGGAACTTCTTAAATATTGTACTTGGTCAATCTTCTTTGTTTTTCTAGGTCTGGGTGTATCCTGCACAGCTTCTAGGTTGTCGATGTTGGATATCTCCGTAGGGTCTGCTGGAATAAGGAGTTCCATGGACCATTTCTTAGTAATCTCCTCTAAGCCCTCCTCCTTCAACTTGTAATAGTATTGAAGTTGTTGTTTGTGCTCGTCGTCTCACACTGTGATATAAATGAAATGTCGATCAGCGTTGAACTTCATCAAAGGCCTGAATCGGTGTATAGTGTTCGGCGTCATGCGAGGCTCAGACTGTATGGATATCTTTAGTTGATTGTAGTATGTATGGAACATAGAATTTGAAGGCCATTTCTTATTCATGTCACTTGAATAACATAATGTACTAAACTTCACTACCAATGGTTCAAATGGCTCGATTTCCGGGAGGTCGCACCTTCCAGCATCTCCCAGGTGATGAAAGTGATCAGGATCAAGAGCCAGCTGAAATGAAATTTGTACCCTTGATCCTGGGATTCTCTGCATTCAAGTTCTAATTGGTTCACGAGATACTTCTCCCAATTCATTTGTAGGCCCTCTATGCACTTCCCTACGAGATCAACTACAAAACTAGTCACTTAGGTGGGTCGATTCTTGCGTACTAACTTCCCTACAATCATCTAACAGGTGAAGTGCATTGCGCCATTCTAAATAAAGGATACCTTGTAGCCTTGCGTTCTCTTCTCAACATCATCGTAGGTGTCCTTGATCCTTTGTGCTAAAGTGGAGACAATGGTTTTTCCAGGATAGAAATAATGTGGGTTGGGTCCTTGCATACTCAAACCCGTGATTTGATTGATGAAGGTCGGATCAACTGTGATACGACGGTTTAGACACAAATATCCGCCATGGTAACAAGACAACAATATCTTGACACATGCATTCACCTCTTGGTGTCTTCCAAAGTGGGAAATTTTCATGACGTTGAGCAGAGTGGATTGTGCGAGGTTATGGGTCCATGCTTGGGGAATTACCTTTGAGTTTTTCCCTTTTGTTCTAGTTAGATACTTATGTGGGGATACCATGTTGTAGACTTTACGATAGTCGAGGTTGAAGTCGCTAAACTTCAACGCTATTATTTTATCCTGGTCTACTTGAACTGCATGTATCCCCTTCGGGAGGTACGCAGTGACCAAGGCCCAGTCAAAATATTTGGGCACGTTGTCCCGATTTACAACACCTCTTAAAGGTGGTATATAGGTGGGTATGATAGTTTAGCCTTAGCCTTCGGTAAGTCATCTATGTCCTTAGTTTTCTTCTCATCGAACAACTGGGATGGTGCTACTCTGTGAGAAGTGGATGGAGAGGTTGGTAGTCCTCTCGTGAATGATGTTTGTATACCTATAGAAATCGACATGACTCTTTCATTCATGAGGTCGATAAAAAATTCCTCAACAACTATTTTTGCAGTGCTCAACTCGTCCGACATACATTCTCGGGGTTAACAATCTCAGGTTCATGGGGTAGCATAAACACAGTAATGAGATAGAGAGAAGAAGCACGATGATCACTTTATAAACTCAACTTATTCTACAGGCTCAAATTCTCAATTGCATAAAGTGTTCTCGGTGTGTGCCACAATGGGATAAATAGGTAACTCGACAATGGGTCGCTTACAATGGGTATGAAGCCTTCATTGACTCGGTTTTTTCCATTATGTCATGGTCCCAATGGCCGGATGGTGAGTTGGTTGTCCATAAATGGATTTCTATCTATTCAGAGCATTGATCTAATGGTTATAATGTCCCCAACAACTATATTGCTTCGTCATGGCGAAGTGCCATGTGTCATTGTTCTGATATCCTTGCGAAGCTCCACTTTTGCAGTTTTTACTTCTATGAGGTTCCCTCTGGAACCTTTTACAACTTATTGATCTTGGCTCTCTTCTTACTTAACTTTCTATCCTTCTTTTCAGTGAGCTTCGTCTCGGTATTGCTTTTTACATTCTGATTTTTGTCTTCTTTTGACCTAGTCACTTCGCGTTGTTGATATTCTTCCCTAGGGTTCCAGGATAATACTTCTTCTTTGTCTGGGATAGGTACTTTAATATTCTATGGATCCTCTAGTGTCCTTTCAGCTTCGACATCTGGGTCTCTAGTGTTAAATAACTTCAATCGGTTCTTTTTCTCTTCATTCAAGTGCACGATCCTTCTAGTCATGAAATATTTTAACTCTTGTTTCTTTTGTTCCAAAACTTCTTTTTATTCCTTTCGTCTGGCTTGATCTCTGTCAATCCAAGGTTTTCCTAGTAGCATGGTAAATGGGGCGTTGTTCTCAGTAAATTTAATTATCTCAAAATATTCTCCTGTTGAAGTTCTATTAACATTCATAAGTATGCGAGCAAGCTTCCCACATAGGTTTATCATCTTTCCTCTAAATAACCCCATTCCTCCTAATGAAGGGATCATAGCAGGATTCCTTATAGATTCCCAAGTTATCTCTGTTATGATATTCATCTGTGTTTCCTTATCTAGAATACAGACAATGTAGAAGTATCCTATTCTTACTTCAATGCATTCTTTTTCCTTGAAGATCTTTGATAATCTGACATGTCGATGGTCATTCAGGGTTTCTTTCATTTGTAGCAATACTTTCTCTAATTATTTATGGGGTTTTGCTATTTTTGGATCTGCCTTAGGGTTTTCTTGATTCAGATTCATTCCTTCCAGCTTAGCAATCATTCTAGGGAAATCCAACACTTCATGGTCCATAGATTTACAACAAAGACAACTAGGTCTTCTCCCAAGGCATTCCTTAGCAATATGTCCGGGTTTTCTACAATTGTAACAAAGGGTCAATCCTCTCTTTCTTTTAAGTGATCCCCAAACTTTTATGTACTGCACGCTAGCCTCATAGGAGCTAACATGCAAAAAAATATTTCGAGGATCCTGCATCTATTTGTAAGTCCAAACATTCTTTCTATGCATAGGTATAACATATCTTTCACTATTCTTATCAGATCTACTCATATCAAACCTTATTTCATCTATTAGTGCTCCATTTTTCAAGCTAGGATAGAATCTATCAAACAAACCTAGATCCATACTTTAGAAACAAAATTTTCCAATTATCTTACTTTTTCAGAGCACAAAGATTCTAGATCTAGAACTTTTCACTATTCATACCTTTATCAGAGCACATAGCTTATAGATCTTACCTCTTTTCTTTAGATTCGACCTCTTTTATTGGCACAGAGATCCTCAGGTCAAGTAGAATGTTGCGCACTAGGGAAACAGTTATATGCACAAAGATTTCACAATCTCAGGTCGAATCTCTGCACAAAGATTATTCTTTCTTATTTCCCAATAATCACAATTTCAGGTCTGATATTGTGCACTTCAGCAGTAGATCTACACAAACAACTTTTCTTCAATTCCTAGCAATCACAGTTTTAGGTCCCGGCAACGGAACCACTTGTTGGCACAGGGGCAAACCCATGGTTCAACGCTTCAACAACACACCAACAAAACCCTAACTATTGGCCCTTTCAGTAACACCTGCAAAGCATATGAAGTCTCACCCAAGGTATAGGTAGGGGTGGTTGTAGGACTCAAGTGTCTGCAACCTTAGCTGAGACACAGATCTATGATTATAATACTTAATAGAGCACTTAGCATCAACAATTCATCAATATTCAACCAATAACTACTGCGCAGATAGAGGAGAGCATCGCATCATTCACTCAGATTTGATGTATTTAAGAACTATATCATACACATGCAGGTTATATCTAATAGATCAAGCACTAAGCACCTTCATATAGATCAGACCCAACATTCTTACACATTATTAGCACAAAGCATAAGCAGATTTATCTATCTCTATCAAAGCACTTAGTAAGAGAAGTTATGAACCCATCAAGACAAGCACAAAGAAGAAAAAAACAGTGTTTATGTGGTTCACCCCCACCCTAGGGCTACGTCCACCAACTCTTCTTCTTTATATTCTTTAGTCAATCGGTTACAAGCATAGAGCCTCAAAACCCTACTTCACCTAGGACAGGAGATCTGCACACCTCGCTAGATCCTCCTTCATTGCATTATAACAAAAAGCACTTCACGGCCTGTTACAATACCTTGCACCTAACTCTGCAAGTCTCACATAGTATGCACTAAGCCTTACACTTCGTCGTCACACAAATCCCACTCTTAGCACTTAGCCAACTTGCACAACACTTGCGCACTATTCCACTACTTCTTACATTTCCTAGCCTTCTATTTATATATACAAAATAGGCCTAAACATGGGTAAACCCATGGGCCGACATCCCATTCTCGTTACATATTCCCAAATCCTAAAAAGGACCCAAAAAGGGTCGAGATCCATGATCTATGCTTCGTCTTGCACTCCTCCTTAGATAGACTATCGAAGTTTGAAAATAGGTCAAACTTGACCAGATCCCTCAAAACTTGGTCAAGGGCCAACAATGAAACCAACTTGGAGTAGTTTCTCTACTTCAGCCTTAATAGTTGTTGCTTTCCTAGGATTGACTAGACGAAGCTTCTGCTGGACCGAAATAGCATTAGGATATGTCATGATTTCATGTTCAAGTATTCTTGGATCTATGCCTATCATTTCCTTGTAAGACCAAGAAAACAAATCACAAAATTATTTAAATAAATCTGTGTAGATTCGAATATGCTCAGGGGAGCAGTCTGCTCCGACGAAGATATTCTCCATGATGCCAAGTATTCTGGAGATATCAATAGGTATCATTTGAGAAATGGTTTCCATATTTACTTTATCATAAAAAACATGTGTAGCCAAGGGATTGATAGGACAAGCCTTATTTCCAGTCATAGTCAGAGTGAATTCACAGACTTCAATTCTTCTTAACTTTGGGAGGAAGTAAGATCTGTGATGAAGATCATCCCAGGATCTATCCACACTAGTCATTGCCTCAATAATTTCCTCATATGAGGGAAAGACTAAGTCTAAGAAATAAGTATCGGTGAGGGAACCTTGAGCCCAAGTAGGCTCGAGAACTAGATCTAACTCCTGTGCAGGAGTCAGATCAGGGTCGACGAAAGCTTGTTGAACCATAGAGTATGCAACTTCTGTCACAGACAAAGGCATGGCCATGACATGGTTCCTTGTCCCTTCCATAGTGGCTAATGGGGAAGGAATATTCCACGGATCATTAAAGTAAGTCATGTGAAATGATGAGATTTGAAAGATTTCATCCCTAGGCTAGTCGGGGACAACTGACATGTAATGGACATTGTCGGTCAAAGGCGGGTCATCGAAGGTAACCATCAAAGGTGGTCACAAACCAACCCTTACGTTGACAATGCCAGGCTAAGGGTTATCAATCATCAAGACTATGGATACCCTCGATGAAGGGTTAGGATGGGAGAAGGATAATTGATTAATGTACATGATCCAACCCTCGTCTGGAAACAACAAGACCCAGAAAAATGTTGTGAACACTGCTTGCATAGCATAGGTCCAACTCCTTCCTAACAAGATATTGTAGTCGATATATGCATTGACCACTTCAACCTCGATGCACACGGTCTTCCCCCCTAACTATAAGAGGAAAAAGGGGATGATCCCATGTGGTCGAAACGAACGACCCTCGAAAGTGGTAAGAAGAGTAGGTGACGTAGAGAAAATGAGTTGGCCAATGGCCTTGCAACACACCGAAGACATCACGCATGTTGAGGCACCATCATCAACCACCATGCGAAAAATGTTCTAAGTAAAAGTTTTCATGGTGTAAGCCACTACTATATGAAACACTACGTGGTAAAGAAGATGAGGTTTTAAGTCGGTCGTATCAAGCACGATCGTTCCCAGATTACAAGTCTCAGCAAATCCTAAGGTAGCTAAGAGAGCCTTTCTCTGGGAAGGGAAGCCCTGGAGGAATTCCAAAGTAGACATCACATAAGGGGTTTGTGACAAATCCTCCACCACAGAGTAATTCTAGGAGGCCCTTGCGTTTGGGTCGTGGGAAGATTTCTTGAATTCACCTTTTGGGATGTGTGTCATTATTTCTCCAAACATATTCTCAATATGGAGAGGAAGACATAGGTTGTTGGCTTCTTTAACCTTATCAAAGGTGTTTGGCCTTCCGTAGTCGTGTTCCCTAGTTGTTAAGTCAACACTACCTTTCATCATGTACACATTCGTGGACGAAGGATTACTCGCAGATGGAGGGGGTCCCTGACTGCCCCCTTCCGCGCTCGAAGAGGATTGAGTTAAATGTTTCCCATATGGAAATGGATTTGTTAACACATCAGGTTGTTATTGTGCCAATAAATTTTGGGTCTCCACAAGCCGAGGGCACTAGTGAGTCGGGTGGTCTTCCATGAAAATATTACACGGATACTTTGACTTCTTCTTTTTTGTGTTTCCCTTGCCAACATTATTGGTAGGTTTCTTATCCCCCTTACCCTTCTATCGTTGTTTCTTCTTTCTGTCAGGTTTTTGGGTGGCCTTCAGGTTTTTCGATTGCACATTGTGTACATATGATGTTTGAGTAGGGGTAGCAGTCGAACCATTGGTCTTGTTGGCCATTGTCTATTGTATTGACAATTGTTGCAATTGATTCGACAGCTGATCAGTAGGCTTCGTTTTCACTGAACCAACAATACCATCATCATGTGGTCCAGATATCTATCTGTTCTTGTCAAGTATCGACTGTGGTGCATCTGGAAAAACTTCATAAAGTAAACCAGATTGAGATTAAATCAGCTCTAGTTGTTGAGCTCTCATTAATGCTTCTTCTTCTTAAAAGACCCCAAAAGTTGTGACATCTTTAGATAACTGGGGTACCAAAGACTTAAGGAACCACTCAAGAAAGAAAACTAGTGGGACTGGTACTTTAATCAAACTCTTACGGTGTCTCCATTCTTAGATGTGATCTGATATATGGTTTGCTTTTGTCTTCTCAAAGTTGGCAAGCAATTCGGTGCCGGCGTCGTATCTCACGGGTAATTGGAAACGGTTTAAGAAAGTCATTTCCAATTCGTCGAAGGAAGAGTATCTTGAGTGGTCGAGATCAATGTACCATTTTACAACACTCACAATGAGAGTGCATTGAAACAAATGCAACTGGATAGAGTTGTCTCTCAAAGAGTTGGACAAGCACCATAAATGGAAGGTAGTCACATGATCGCCTGTATCTTCGTTAGGCTTAGCCTCGAACTTTGGAATATCCTAAGGAAACCTTGTCATCATAGGGAGCCAATGTGGATCATGACAAATGGGGTCATTTAATAACCTTTTCAAGTCTAGCAAGTGCAGAGTTGCCAGAAAAGGTAATTTGGGTTGTTGATTATAACCAGGGAAAAAGGAGCCTGGAGTTTGGTTGGCACCAAGTTGCCAGGAAAAGTTAGGTTATTGGTCAGGGTTCTGGTAATAACCATGGTCATTACCAGCATATGGATTCTATGCTTATTGAGATGTCATCGTCTGACTCCCATAACAGGATGTAAAGGGATAGGATTGCGTCGCATTCCAATGATTTTGGGAAGGGTTGCCCCCTGCCAATCCGATGGGATAAGATGTTGAGCCTTGCCGAGGGTTCCATTGGCTATGGAAGGGGTTTCCCCCAATCGACATCGCTGACAAGGGAACTGATCCCTGCCATAGATTCCAAGGTCCTTGTTTTCCCCTATGCAGGAATAGTACCCTGCATAGGATTTTTTTGTCCATAACTGGGGTTGCCCCCAGCTGAGATGGAAATTGACGAGAATGTGTTGTTACCAAATGTGTCAAACAAAGAGAATGGTGTCAAACATACCGACATGATATAAGAAATAATTCATTGACTACCTCCTCTAAATGAACTATAGTTTACATTCGGCCCGACGGAGTGTTGTTGAGCACCGCCAAGCCAAGGGGACGAAGGAGGTATGTGACCCCCTCCATAAGGGAAATCATTATATGGAGCTGAAGTCCCCCCCATGGATCCTTGCAAAGGAGTGTTAGAGCTCCCTTCTGCCATACCTAAAGTCTGTAGAGTGGAGTAGGAAAGGATAGAGTTTGTATTGAAGCCAGACATCCTGAATGAGAACGGAGGGTTTGTCGCACTATGGGTGATAGGAGTAGTGATCACTGCCATAAATGGAATCAGACAATGCCCAAGGTAGAGCCAATCAAGACTATGGTGTTCCAGACCGACAACAGTTGGTTAGGAGGTGGACAACCCCCTGTAGTGATAGTCATAGAGGGAGTATGAGTATTCCCTAAAGAAGTAGCAACATTTGTTGCCATCATTGTTTATAACACTACCTGATGCTCGTAAGGGTGAACCTGTATGATGTTGGGTGCCGATAGATTAGTAATCGAAGGGTTATAAGGAACAAGAGCTTCCACTCCAAGGTTAACAATGGTTGGTTCCTCTGGAATCAAATTTTCTCCTCTTGGAGATGGGTCAGGCTCAGTTTCCTATGGCCTAATCACCTCAAAAGTCCCTTGTTGGTCTAGTCTTTGCCTTTGTGGTGGTGGTGGTGGCTCTAGATTAACCACCGTCAGGCCAAGAATCCTTCGCAACTGGCGGAGCTCCTGATCCTCCATGGTTGATAATATCAATGAAACACTAGGGATTTCTATTAATTTTTTAAGGACCATCACACACTAGAAAAATCTCCTATGAGATAAGACAAGAAGATCACTAGCTAGTTGGAAGAACAATTACACCAACCAACACTAGAGTAACTTACTGGTGCAAGTGAAACTCGAATATGGAAGCACCCTCCTGGTATACTCTACAAAGTTTGGCCCAATGTCTTCCCTCGGTACTGCATTATACCCCTGTAGTCACCTATGTAAGTCACTAAGATGAAGGCAACTAGGTTGCTAGTGCGCGAACAGTCACCAGGCAGGTATAGTCAACAGTCGGGTGGACCGCAATGAGCAGGGTATCAAGCCCAAAACCTATCAAGGGTATCAAAAGAAAGTGTTTCGGAAGATTAATGAGGACCTCAAACAGATTCGATACCCATGAAGCTTCGTGGAAAATGCAATCAACGGAATCCCAAGATAAGCCCTCTATATGTGTTCCCCACTATGCTTGGTCCAAATTTGAAGGGGTTATCTCCACTACCTTTCCTTACGTGAACTCGTGTTTAGCCCCTGTGTTAGAGGGGGGTCCCAGATAACTTTCATGGTTAGTGGGCTTTCAATCACTCCCTAACACAAACTCTTATGTTTGTTTTTGTAGCCTTGAAGAGTTTCCTCTCCAATTCTAAATCAGGGCTCTAGCCTAGACTGCATTGATGGACCCTACAAACA
>SNQJ01S0072351.1:72815-91873 GCA_010110895.2 Picea sitchensis
GATATTTTTAGACCCTCTAAACATGAAAATATTGTCGAGCGATCTTGTTGCCCTTGATGATCGCCAAACTAAAATTTGAAGGCACATATGTCTGGCGGTAGTTTACCCCTTTTTCGGCTTGGATGGTCAAAAGTATGAACAAAGGTATACTCTAGTAGCCTCAGTTCTCTAGAAGAGTATTCTCAAGTATAAATTAAACCGTTTTTCGGGTCCGAGGGACAAAATTTATGAAAAAGGAACCCCCATGGAGTCCATAGTTAAGCTCTTTTCATACTACTTAAAATTGAAAACATGGTCGAGTGACCTTGTTTCTTCACACTCGTTAAACTGGTCCAAAAGAACATCCTTCACGGAGTCCATAGTTAATCTCTTTTCAGACTCCTTAAAAATGAAAAGATTGTCGAGTGATCTTGTCTTTGTCATACTCGTTAAAATGGCTTTGAATAGACGTATGTTCAGTGCTAGTTTACTCCTTTTTTGAACCGACTAGACTACCTTCGAAAAAGGTACCCCAGTGGATTCTCCTTTTACGCTTTTTCAGACTCCTTAAAAATGAAAAACCACCGAGTTTACCTTCTCTGGGCTCGTTAAAATTACATCGAAGGACATTATCATTGTGTCTTATTAATTTCATTTGCATTCTTGTGTATTTGGCCTAATTCCAACTCCATGTTTCTCTCAACTGAACCATCTGAAGCATGCCTTATATGCAAGCCTTGTAGCACTTTCCCTCTACATCTTGACACCTTGACCCATGGAGGATTTTTTCGAGTGTCCTTTTCTTGCATATGTCCCCTTTCTTTGAGCATCACTGTGTTCCTTTCACCTGGAACTAGTATGCCTGCGACAATCGTTCCTCCTTTGTAACATATCATTCTTTCATTCTTTTTCAAACTTTCCAAGATTATTGAAAAAGACAAAAAAATCAAATATACCCCAAAAAGAGGAAGGGAAGAGTATTTTCTTTTTGTTGACAGCACAATGAGTCACCCTTGGACAAAGCACATCCTTTTGTTTGTTCCTCAAGCTCTAGGATTCAATATGAACTTAGGAAGTTATTCTTGCTACATAGAGTTGTGTCCTCCTTCGTTTGGTTACCCTTCCAAACATATGGATAGTTCGCATTGCCTCTTGCACCGTGAACTTATGTCAACGCCATGTTGCCCGAGTCTCATCTTTTACTGTGATTTTGTCCAAGGGAAGTCTTACTAAAATTGAGTCATCCCTTCTACAGTTTGTCTCTTGTCCTCATGCCTGACCACCCCGAAATACTAATCAAGTCCTTGTTAGAAATCAATGAAGTTCTCTACACTGATCAACAAGATCCTCTTGTCTATTCTCAACGAGTCATTGAAGACCTTTGGGTAGTGAAGTCGTACACTGATATTACACTCATACCATATTTTTGAATATTTTGAAGTTGTTGCTCGAGCTCTGAATACCTCATCTCCAACCATCCGACGTCGTTGGCTTCTTGCACATGGATACCATACATGTATATCTTTTGATTTTGAGATGTAGATCTATTGTGTACTTCTCGCGGGTGCACTTTATATAGTTATATGACATGGATCTATAGTGTATTTGATTGTCATCCATGATTTTATCCCGAGCATGGGTATGCCCACCTTGGTGAGACAAATTGTTATTTTTGCAGATGGCCCCTCCTGAACTCTGTTCCCTGGGCTCACTCTCTTTGTACATTGGTGAAGAGTTGTAATGTATTTCGGCCATCATATGATTTTATGACCTCATACATTAGGGGGCATCTGTTATAACCCTAAATTGCACCATACATGCATACCTGACATCAGGCCATTTAACTTGTTATCTTTTCCAATCCATCACTGAACAAGCTCTTCTAAAAATCATTGTTTTGAAGGTGTACACGCCCTGCACCACTACTTCCCATGTAAACATTCTTGCTGCCCTACTACAGCCCGCGTACACTCACAAAATATCATGAAAAATGAAAATTGCAAAGGGATACGGGTTTTCAGGCCGTTACTTAACCGTTTGAACGCCCATAGACAGTCACCCCAACCATTACTATCTCCTTTGGCCTATAAAATAAGGGGTTGGGGTCCCATTTCAAAGAGAAGCCCGAGAGCATAGAAACTCTACCCATTTATGTATTCCCCCTTTGCCCCAATATTCGGAAACCACATTGTGAGTTTGAGCTAGAATTCCCTTTTTCTCTATTGTAAGACCTTGCCATTCCCCTAGAGAGAAATGAAGAGGAGAAGGAGATGTGGAAGCAGTTGGTGCATTGTGAAGAGGATCTCAAGACCCAGTTCGAGGAACAGTTTCGGTCTCATATTGTAAGTGACTTTTGTGATATTAATATAAAGAACTACTTTTTTCGTCCCGCCAAATGACGTCTTAAACTTATATGATTTGCTTACATTTTTGTTTTATGATGTCTAACCCACTAATCCATAGGTAGAATGCATGCTTGTAGTTTCTTGTTTGTCTTTTGGTGAATGTAGGTTAGCCTTGGGAGGAGACTTGCAGTCAGGAAACAACTAAGTGCAAAGGGATAGACACCAGACGTGAAGTTTAAGGTATGCCTACTAGATCCCTATACCTTTTATTTTATGTATGATTGTGGGCTAATGTCAGGATAGTTGATAAAAATTAGGAGACTTTAGATGGTTAAACATGCCTACATTTTAGAACCCTGGTATAGTCCTTAGAGGGGTTTTCCTGCTATAGAACACTAAAATAATAGAAAACAGAGAGAAACAACAAACTACTCAATGAATAATATGTTGCAAGAAGTTCAATACTTAAAATATCATTTCAAGACATAAAACATGTATAAAAACGAAATAACTCCCACAGGTTGTAGAAAACAAATCTTCACCAAAGCATTAGTTGTTTGACAGGTTGCATATCAGTAAAAATAAGTCATACAATAGCTGAAAGGAAATGAAATGTACGTTGCACAAATAAAAAATTGTATTCAAGATAAGAATGAAAACACATTAAGATTTGAACGAAACACTTTCATCAAGAGTATGCTCACTATGTAGAGAGATTTAATCCATGCATAAAATGGGTCCAACCAATATGTTGTATTTCTATTCTTTCCTAAAAAAATCTGACTTCCACAATATCCAAAAACTAACTATTTAAAAGAGTTGCAGAGGCTCTCGTCCTTAGGGGAATGAGACCTAAATTTATGGAATTGTTTGTAAATCAAATAATCAAATTTACTAAGACATTGGACTTAATCAACAAGAGTGGTTCTTATCACACACATAAGACCACTCTTGCATCTAATCTAGGAAAATGTTGGACTTAATCAAATAAAACTACTACTGTCTCTGTGATAGAACTGATGCATGTGCTAGAGGAACTGAGTGGATGAAAATATGCCTCGGAGTAACAAAGTAGAGATTTGTGTTGAACGATGACATGTCTGCGAGCTGTTGGAGGCCACTGGAGAGAACCAGTTGCATGAGAAGAGTTTGCTGAAGTGTTTATAAAACTAATCTACGTAGACCTGTGACTGACACTTAACTCTCTATCTATTCCTAAGATTTTGGAAGCCATGTGCACTCTGTATTGACCTCATCAGATGCCATCTATACCTGTGAAATAGATTCAATGGAATGGTTGATGACCCATCAATCATGAGGGGACACATGGAGGCTAACATCCAATCGGGAGAGGGGTTAGGTGGACATGAGGGTAGATGACATGTGAAGACAGATGTTGAAAGGTGAGAGGATATGTGAATACGATGGAGGTATCTGGAGCATGTAGTTGGTGACATGAAATGAAGTATACAGATGGAACGTCGACCTAAGCAAATTTTTATTACATGGAGGTGAGTGGAGGATGAGTGTTGGGTGGTGAGAGGAGCGAGAGTCGTGAGTGGGATGAGTAGAGGCGATGTGGATGTGATGCGGTGTCATATAAGCATGTGATTATGGAATTCGTTAAGGGTGGTTTGGGTCCACACCACCTTTGGGCCCGCAATCCCCCACAAGACACCACGTACCCTTCCAATAATACCATGGTTTAAATTGCGGGACCGCTCTAGAAAATTAACGTCTGGGCAGTTTGCGTTTCTGCAATGAAGTATGGTTGTCGATCTAATTACGCTCTAATATCTGGGTGGTATTCACCTCTTGTAAGGATCAATGGCTCAGGTTGATTTTAGGTCAATGGCCCGCGCTTACTTCAGGAGTCCGAGCTTCGGGACTTAGGGAGTTTATGAATGTTATTCTTGAGAAAATCCCAGAGTGACAATGATGCAAAGTGAAATATCTCTTGTCGCGTGTCATTACCGATGGGAGGTCCATATTTTATTCAAAAATTTGGGCTTCGAGAGTTTCAAATGTTAGGCTTGGAAATATCTTGGAGGAAAATCGTCGAAGTGACATGGTGGCATGATGTCATATGATGTCACGACTACTAATGTGTCTTGGAAAGAAAGGTGACATGTGTCATGTCGAAATGGGAGAATGACACAACCAAATGAACTGGGATGAATGCCACGTGTCATGACTCATGAGTGTGCCACATGTTTCGACTGTTGGTTGTTATGTTCTTCAAGACTTCATCTCTCCAGGTCTTCGACATTTAGCTCTTCAGGACTTTCGAATGTGAAACATGAAAATATCTTGGAGGAAAATCCCTGAAGTGAATGATCTGCTGTCGTGTCTCCTGACCGATGAATGGTACAAATTCACTTTGGAAATTCGGGTTTTGGGAGTTCATTAGTTTATGAATGTTAAGCTCGGAAAAATCTTGAAGGAAAATCACTGAAGCGATGTGTTAGGTTCTCGAGACTTTGAATATTCGGCTCTTCGGAGGATTATGGTCTTCGGAAAATCAATATTTCAAACTTGATATTTAAACTTGCATGATTGTGGAACTTGAATGGATGAGAGTCGTTGATCTATTTGACCTGATGGATCTCCGTCGTCGAAAATTATCCTTTTTGTTCCCACAGTCTGAGCCTGAAATTTGCTGCTCTAGATTGTTGCGTCGTGTGCACATAAATTTCTTGTGCATAGAAAAGGCTTGGTAGACTTGCAGTGAGCTCAATCAATGGTGCACATGATGACAATCATTCTGAAACAAATCTGACATGTATTTTATCCTTCCAGAAAAAACAGAAACAAAAATGAATGAAGACTCAAAAACAAATAAGGGCCAAGATACTTAGTAGTGGGAAACTGACTTAACAAACCAGAAAAAGGAAAAATTGATGAAGGCATACATAAAAATAAAGGAGAGATAGGGATGCAGACCTAGGTTACAACACATGTCACAGGAACTACCCATCTTCACATTTTTTGACCCTTTTAATTATTCCCTTAGGTCAAAAAGGTTTTCTAAATTGGCTATTCCCTTTGGTATCGTGTGAGACTTTGGTTTGTCAGTAATTTGATCTGTCTGACAATCTGTTTCTAAATATTTCCCCTGGAATACTTCATCGTCAATAGCCAAGTCTTTAAAATTATCCTGATTGGTCAAAAAGTTTATGATCCGTTCATCTCCTTCAATGACCTTTGAATTCAAAATATTGTTAGGCACCGACAGTTTGTAGAGTAGCTCAACAATGAACTCGAAGGCTTCATAATCTTCTAGAGGTGACAACCTTCAGGCAGCGGTGGCTAGAGAATCAATAGGAATGTTCTTCGTTTTGGGGATTTTTGTAATGTTGAAGGCTTCAAAATGCTCTATTAGCCTATGCACTTCCTGTTGATAATTACTTAGGTGTGGAGAGTTGTAATGTATAGTGTTCCTTACTTGTCTAACGATTATTTTAGAATCTATGAAAACCTTCAATTCTTTAATGCTTAAGTCCATGGCTTTATTTATCCCTTGTACTAGAGCTTCATACTCGACAGTGTTATTCGTGGATTTGAATTCTAGTCTACAGGACAAAAAATGTCATTTACCTTTTGGATCAATGAGGATGCACCCTGCCCCTGACTCTTCTTGCGATTTAGATCCATCAAAGTATAAGGTTCAAACTTGTGGGAAAATCCCATCAACTTCCTCTTTCTTGTCACTTTCCTCTTCCTCTCCTGTTTGTTCCATGAGTTCTAATGCGGGTTCTTGACAGAAGAGGATTTCCTCTGCGATCTTCATCATTTTCTCTTGAAACGTCATTTTGGAGTTTTGAGTAAGAGGGACATCATATGAGAGGGGGAATAAATTCTCGAAATCAGAGTCACAGGAATAATTGCCTAGCATGGGGAAATCTGTCGATGAGGGTTCATTGAGGGTTTCTAAGTCGGTGACAATATGTTTTAGATATATTTCCCTATCGATCCTGATCATGTTTGTGTGCCCCTTTAAGGGAAGCCAAAGGTGAGCCCAGTATCTACTAAAGTATCTGTTTATCTTCTCAGACCAGTATCAAATTAATAACAATCCATAAGCTTCTTGGATATCTACTACAATGATGTCAATTACTTACACAAATTCAGGGTGTGTCGTTATTCTGATTATCAGATCTTTGAGCTCACCCGTAACCTTCACCTAGGTTCTTTCTAGTTGTATAACGTGCTTATCACTTTTGAGAGGGACTCTGTTTAATTTCTTGCAAATAGACAATATCATAACATTGGAGGATGCTCCTGATTCAACCAAACAATTATGGATTTTTTGTTGAAGACTTCAAACGTCAAAATAAACAGTGGGACAAAACGTTTTCCCTTCTTATCTTCAGAGCAGGTGTTCACAGTTGGTTTATTTATTAGGTTTGTGGGAGTTAGATTTCCTTCTTGGTCAGTTCTTTTCGTGGGGTTTTCTACTGATTTCAATGATTGTAACATAAAGTCCTTTTGTTGAGGGATTCTACACATGTCCATGACTGATATATTTGCTTTCAAATTTTTCAATTCTTGTACTATATTGTAGTCTAGCTTGGGAGATTCTCGTGTATGGATGTTTATAGGGTTTCATCGGGGAGAAAAAGATGCTTTGGGTGATCGAGAGCTGGTATTCCTCTCGAATTTTGGGTCGTATTGAGGTTGTTTGAGACAGGTTGGCCCCTACTTCGTGTTTGTATAACCAATACTTCTACGGGTGGTTCATGAACTTCAAATAGGTCATCGAAAGGCACAGATAAATAAAAGTCCCATATCAACATGGTTGTTTCTTCTGGCGGATCAATCTCTTCCTAATCAACAATATTTATAGTTGAGATGCTTGATTGTTCGATTAGAGAGACCTCATCTAGAAACCGATTGGCCATCAAATTCATTGCATGCACCCATTAAGGGAAGTATCTTTCAGAGTGATTCTATTTATGATAGGTATACAAAGATTCAGATGCTACATTTCCTAGATAGATGTTTAAGTTGGTTGGGGGTAGTTCGATTACTTTGAAAGGAAGATTCCTTTTAAAGAAAGGCTTATAGGGCCTCTGGCCTTGGTTTCCCTCCCATGCACTTCTCTTCATGTCTATGATTTCATTTGACAACTTCTTGATCATGCATTGTAGGTCCTCTATATCCCCACTTCCCTTTTCAGGACCTTGTTTTATTTGTTTCCCTGGGGGTCTATTCAATTGTAGTCCTCTCCTGGGAAGAGGTTAAAATTCTTTTTTAACTAATGAGACCTGGCCTTCTTTGCATCCCTTCATTTGGAACTCTATCGTTTTGTCTTCTTCAAAATTCTCAGCTAAGGTTGGTTTGGAAACCCTTTTCACAAACATGGAAATAGAAGCTGGGAGAGCATTAGCATATACTTCGATTTGAAACTCCTGAGTAGGTTTAGCTTCAGGATGGAATTTGTTTAAGATGGTGGTAAATATTTGATTGAAGTCTTTAACCCTTTCCTTTGGATTCATGGTGGCAGAAAACAACTCATACATCAAATCTTCTGTAGTGGTTTCTTCTGCAAATTTGTCTATAAAATCCTTTTGAAACTTAGTCCAACTAGTTATGGATCCTACAGGCAAGTTAAAATACCACGTGGAGGCCGAATTCTTGGAAGTGTAGGGGAAAATCCTACATACTATGTCTTCATGTTGAACATTCAACAATATTGTTATCACTGAAATTCATCCGCAAATGGTTACATAAATCCAGCATCTCTAAACACCTATTAGTTCCTTCATGGCCCAAAAAAATGCATTTCCAGAGGGCACAACTATAATAAAAAGTTATAAAATTAGCATGCACTCATAATATAAAGGGAGTGCACGCATGTGCACCAGTCGAAAATGTACATGTACCCGATGCGTGACTGTGTACGCAAAAATATGCACACACCTCAGAACGATGCATTTATGATTTTGTTTGACATCCCACCCACTTCTGGTTGAGCTCCCAAGTCGATTTGACCCTCAAATATGAACTAAATTTGAGTGGGGGGATGGTCAAAGACATAAATGGCCTCTTGTTCACACTAAAGAACGATTCGATAATGCCTCAAATATTTTCTATAAAAAGAGGTCATGGGTGCACTATATTTTCAAGAATATTTTTGTATTGTTATGTTGCCTCTATTCTCCTATAAGAAACCTCTTTCCTTCTTGGATCTTACTAGCACCATTTCATTGGGATATTCACATCACCTCTTGAGTGAATGAGCTTTGTATTTCTTCACCATTTCATTTTAGTTTGATATTTGTAAGAAGAGATCTCTCATAGGGGATTCAAGATCCCTCCCTAGGAGGAATATGGGACCCCCATAAGTATCCCTTTTTCTTTGGTGTTTCCCCACTAATACAATCTATCCATTGGTGGCATGGATATTGGTTAATTTTGGTTCTACTTTCCTTATGAAATTTAGTTTAGTTTAGTTAATTGTTATTATCTTAGTTGTTTACTTGTTTCTTGTGCTTGATGTCTCTAACTCTTGCACTAACTTCTATCTTGTTCAACTGACCCAACTGAACTTGTAAGTGTCCCTCCTTTTCTCATTAAGGTGACGAAAAAGATACAACAGTTTGGCGACTCCACTGGGGATAGGTATCAATTTCCTCCCCATTTGGGTTGTTTGAGTGCTTCTTTTTTATTTATTTAACTTATAGGGATCATAACTGGCCCAAGCCTACCTGCAAAAACCTAAATTCGGAGCTGAGATAAGAGAATTCCATTCACAATTTTCTTCCAAGTCGCGTATCAGGACGTGCATGGGTTTTTCAGCCCACATGCACGTATTCCGAGAACGTGCTCCAAAATCATTGTGTTTTCAGTGCATTATGCACACAGTGCACCAAAATTTCATTGTTTCTTCGCGCATTGGTGTCACATGCGCCTCTGTCTACTTTGTGGCCCGCGCATCTGTCCAAAATCCAACATTATAAGGATTTTTTGTGATATTTTGGAGGCCCCTACCCTTCTAAATATTGATTCTATGCAATTTGTAATATGCACCACACTTAGATTCCCTCTCCACATGAAGGGTTAGTCAAAACATAGGCACTTAGGGGGTTAAAATCCATATTTCTCCTCTTTTTGCTTTCAATTTTCCACATGGATGGCTTGATTTGATTGTAAAACATAAGTTGGAATCATTCAATATCACATATATAAACACTTGCATTGGGACTAGAAATCAAACTTCAATCATGGAGTATGGTCTTCTCTTGCACCATAGAGTGATCTTGAGAATCAGAAAAATGATTGAGGGAAGACTTCATCTCTCTTAAAAAGACAAAATCTTTAGGAGAGGACAAAATCCCTCCTAGGGCTCCTCTTAGTTTCTTTTTTAAACATCTTAAATATCTAAGGGCGCATACATGCCCACATGCTGCAAAGATAGGATAGTTTTGAAGCTACATTCTTAGTTTACATCACTAGGGGAGTTTAAAGGTTATTGTAATGGGCCCATACATGCCCACATGTTCATAATATTGGATAGTCTTTTGAAAAATTCTTAGATTAAATCACATTAGGGAGTTTAAAGGATTGGTAAGGACCCACATGTCCACATGCTAGTTCTCTAGGGGATTTAAAATTATGCAAGGTTGTACCAATGGCATCTAGTAAGATAGGTAATCAAGACTTGTAAGGACCACATGAAGTCCACATGAAACAAGGTGACACGTAACTTATTAAAAATTTGACACATTTTATCACTTGCTCACACACAATTCACTACTCACTCACATAGTTTCCTCTCAAATTGTGGAGGTTGAAGTAAGTTTCCTCCAAAAGGATTCCTAAACGCCCCACCCTTTCCTTGAAGAAATTATCCACTCCCAATTTTCCTCCAAAAGGATTCCGAAACGCCCCACCCTTTCCTTGAAGAAATTATCCACTCCCACTTAATTCCAATGAGATTGGTTCACAACCCCAATATCTCAAACAACCATATCTAAAGTTTTTCTAAAAATTCACTAAGTTTTCCTCCACAGGAGGTGCCAAAAGAATTTTTTAGTCTAGGTAGGATCTCGAGGATAGGCATCCAAATAAACTCCTCGTTATCTAGTTCTCACATCTTCAAACATTAGAAGTTGACAAATAGGGAACTTTAAAATCCTCCAAGTCAAGTATTCCTAACACCATAAGGAAGGGAGATACCCATGAAGCGTGGAAGTCTGAGGTCCGGTTTTTCTGTGCGTCCCCCTTTGAGGCACCCACCTCTTGGACGGGATCCAGCCCGTTTACGTGGCTTACATTTCTAAGGCTGAAAATTTAAATGTCTCACTTTGAACAAGGTACCTAGTTACCAAATTTTATGACATCTTGAGGTGGCAATTGTGAGCTACAATTTCACCTTGATCAGATTTTGTGTGTCTATTCGGAAATATAACCAACTCTTTTGGGATATACCTCTACCCCTCATTATACTTGATTGTTTCATCCTTCACTATTTCCTCTTCTGGTGGCTTTAGATCCCACTATTGAGTGCTATTGGAGGGTCTAATGCTATTTGAGAGGAAGGGAATTACATATTTTTAGGACATGAGCATTTGTTTCTTTTGTTGATCAGAGCCTTGATTAAAATCCACCTCTGAGCATGTATGTTTCTTTTAATTGATTTATGTATGATCCTCTTGTGAATATATGTGATTGTGAGAAATATTGTGAAAGGTCCAAGTTATACAAAGTCTCTTGTTCATTTTATTTCTCTCATCACCAATTTCACACACATTCCTTGCTGAGTGGAAATTATAGGGGACCCACATTCCCATCGTTCAGGGCAACTTGTTGAAGCTCCCTCCTATTTTTAGGGGAATTCCTAGCCTTTCTAACTCATTAGCTCCACCTTCTCACACCCATGTGAGTGCTACTATCTTGGATAAAATTTTTCTTGGTTCCACTTTACTTGGGTCCAATACCCAAGGAAAACCATCCACTAGCCTTCAGCACAAGATGGGCTTTCTTCCCAAGGGAAGTACAACCCCACCCCCCACTCCAAGGGTTGGGTACACAAACTCCCTCATGCCATGGTGGAACTAATCCTCCACCGCCAATCCACATGCCATATTTGGCCTCCCTCAACACATGCAGATCTCAACAATCTCACAAATGATCCTATGTTGCACAACCCCTTTTAATGCCTACAGAGCTACTGCTTTGGGCTTCCCAGAGTTTGAAGGCAAAGTGAGAGAGAATATATCCTTCAACCATGTCATGACCTTCCACTATGGCACTCTTCAAACAACATCATGGATGACTCCATCTATTTAAGGTTATTTCAACACACACTCCCTGGCCCATCAACCAAATTGGGTATGTAGACAAAAAATCACAGTCCCATGTGACTTTTGAATCATTGGCCAATTTTTTTTTTGACCTTATTTCAACTACAAATCCACCATGACAATGTTCTCAAACTGCTCTCCAAGTTTAAACAAACCCTAACCACACATATCATTGACCACATCACGAGATGGAGTCAACAACATGGATTATCAAAGCATAAACCACCAAGCTCATTCTCGATTGCTTTCTTAGATCCTCATTCCCTCTGCCTGCCAAGATGTAGCCTCCACCTTCCCCCAATATGAAGAGTAAGCCATCAGCAAGACCCAACAATATGACCTCATTTTACACTCCACGGTCCCAGGGATACTTATACACAATACTACTTAATGCCCCAAGACCCATACCATTTGGCCAAGACAAACACAGGATGTCTCACTCAACAGATGGATTTATTGGTACCACAACACACCACAATTTGTACATCCAACCACCACCACACATGTATGAGTTTTGTTCAACATTATATGGAGGCCCCTCTTGGCCACCCCCCTCCTCCCTTGTATCCACCATACTCTGTGAAACCCCTCCACCCTTGGGTGGACCAGCATCAACACCCATGATGCACCCAGATGTTCAACCAAGTTACGGTACCCCCTCTACCTTAGCTTACACACTCCAAAGAACTAGTGAAATCACCGCGCCATCCTATGTACCATATAGATCATTGCCACAAAATAATCCATGTTTTCCATTTGATGGTCCTCCATGACCCAGGCTCCTGCAGGGGGACAACTTCATGTTGGGGTTAACTTTGTTCATCCTCTCCCATTCAACAATTGCAAAACTTTGAACGACTGAATACAGAAATCTGGTCCATCAATCAAATAATGCCAAAAGAAAGGCGACAATAATAATCTGGGACCGATAACCCCCAATAAAACAAACTTCTTTGGAAACCCCGAATCAAGGGAACCCGGAGACCCCCAAGGGGAAATAACAACAAACACCAAGGTGAGGAATAAAAAAAACCTTTAGACAAACTTCCCTTGTTCCCTTTTTGGTGAGTATGGACATTATACTCAACATTGCCCCAAATTGTTGACTTTAAATGGATGAAAGAATCGATGAATGTGCCATGTCCTCCAGCACCGCAACCTTTAGACAAACTTCCCTTGTTCCCTTTTTGGTGAGTATGGACATTATACTCAACATTGCCCCCAAATTGTTGACTTTAAATGGATGAAAGAATCTGTGAATGGACCACGTCCCCTGGCACTTCCTGCCCCTCAGCAGGCCCCACAAAAATATGTGCAACAACCACCCCCATCTGTGTTGAAAAACCTGATTCCACACCAAGGGGTGATGAATACCCAACAAGAGATGCACCCTACCCCACCACAGATGGGACAGTATCAAAACCATGGCACTCCTGCGGGTTGCACTATCCTCCTCACTAGCGAAGAATAAATTCTTCTACAAACGTGTAATCGTCAATATAGCACACCCCCARAATCTACTCCCGTCACTTCAGAAGTAGTTCCAGTTTCAACTGGACCACCTTTGATGATTCCACACCCTAAGATTGAACCACCCCTTTGCATTCCTCACATCCCATTATGACGAAATGTCAACAACCCTCAGGCTAGGGTGACACACAATTATAGTTTGGTCAATGACTTGGCACAATCCCCTACCGCCATGTTAGTCTTGGAAGTCCTTCAAACCTGTCCCACTCAATGGAATTCATTACTTTCTTCCCTGGGGGCAGTTGATCCTACTGATACTAGACTCATCACATTTGATCTAGATTGTGGGGAACCTTGCTTCCCCGCTTTGGTAGCATTCCAGATACTAGTCAAAATTTGGAACATCACATTTCATCGATGTATCATTGATGAAGGTGCATCCACATGCATCATGTCCAAAACTGTATGGCATAAACTTGTCTCCCCCGAGCTAATACCATATGCCATTAATTTGAGATATTATGATGGACGACCATCCTCTCATGAAGGGCTCTTTCAAAATGTCCCCATTGAACTCAGGGGAAAAACCATCCTTATTGACATTGAGGTTATCGACACCCCACTCAATTACAATATCTTGTCCGGACGTAGCTACATGCACACTATGAAGGAAGTGGCCTCTTCTATGTTTTGAATGATGATGTTCCCCCACAATGGGAATATTATCACCATCGATCAAGTTTCACATTATGAGCCTAACCCTTCCTCCAACATCGACAAAATCCTACCTTTTGTCCAAACTAATCCCGATGCCTACCCACTTGTCGAGATGGGCCCAGGAATTTTCAAAGACCCATCCTTGATAGGGACATACCATGGAGCACCACCACTCATACATACCTCAACAAAAGTATGTGGCATCTCTTCCAACAGAACTAACACTAGAGATACCATTCCTCCCACTGAGGCTTCTTCAGTTCTTGACGTCACACTAGTTGCAGAAGTCCCACCTCATAAATCCCCTGAGAACTCTCCAACACCACTTATTCCTGATGTCCCTCTCCCCCAACGTCACATCCTAGTTTTGGAGACAGACCCCCAAGACATTACCCAAATCCCATTATTCTACCCCCCACCGGGTGTACAAACTTTCTAGGTATCCACAATAGTTACCCTTCCTAACATGGTGCTTGCTATTCCAGTTTGGTATCTACACCCACCTGAGATGGTCCCTCAACCATCCCTCCCTCTCCAAACTGAGGGAACCCCAATGCAGATCCAAATCCCAACCCCCAATGACACCACATCCCCTCCCCCACTAGCCAACACCACTGCTACAACTGGGGGAAGAATGAAGAAGAAATATCCCACTGCTCCACTTCCCCCCTGAGTTCAACCTCCTTGCACACTATGCGAGAAAGAAGGACACCCCACCAATAGATGTCCCTCTCTCCTCGAGATAAGAAATGTAATTCAACACCCTCGAACAACCACACCGCTCATTGCTTCATCCAAAACCCTAAATACTACCACCATGTCCCCTACTATAGGTAGCAAAGGGCTGCGAACCAAGTTCACATGCACCATCTATTCAGAATATGGCCATTACACCCACCAGATCTTTCAGCAAGAACCCCCTCCTTTAGTGTCATCAAATACCCATGTCACTGACATCCACTATGTCACGAACTCAGTAAACGAACAGATGAGATTCCCTTTCTCTCTCTATAAATAACTTGATCATTTCACATACCATTGTCCTACGATCATTGAATACATGTGTTGCCAAATGGCCCTTATTCAAAATCCTACACCTCCCCCATTTCCAGGGGTACCAGTGATTACCCCTACTCCATCCCATGATGTCATTCATAATATCTCTCCTAAGTTTGAGGAACTTCCCACTCCTCCATGGTTCATGGATAATATATATGAGGATTTCCCCCCAAATCCCCCCAATTCTTCGGTTCATTTCCCCACAGAAATCTTACGCCCGACTACAACTTTTAACCCACAATATCTCATTATTTGGTTTATGTCGAGTGAACCATCAAAACCTCCCTATAATACCCCCTCTACATATTCACTACCAGAAGAAAACCACACAGTGACAGTCACCAATGTTACACCCCTGGTTCCCTTATATTCTTGCCAGTTCCACTGTGACGAAGACATCCTAAAGGAATTATCTACCCCAAATTTCCATGGAATGCACTCCATCACAGAGTGCTCTTTCTCTCGCAGGAACTCTTTGATCCCCCTAGCCAAGACTCCATATACGCAACTGAAACAAAATATTTTATCCCATCATGGCATATAGACTGGTTCAACAACCCTATCCCTGCCCCTTATGCTTTTGAAGAAGGAAACATGGCCAACATTTCCCCCACTGTCAAAATCAATATTTCCATCAAAATTGGAATAGTAGAAGAAATCACCATTGGCGCCGCATGCTCTCCTAAAGAACTTACAGCTTACAAAGATCTCTTCCAGGAATACTGAGACATTTTTGCCTGGTCATACATAGAGATGCTCGACCTTGATCCTTCTATTGTCGAACATCGTATAGACACATGGATTTATATCACACCTGTGCGACAAAAGAAACGCCCACTACACCCATAGCAACGACTATCAAAGCCAAAATTGACAAATTATGCGTTGCAGGGTTCATATACCCCATCGTATATATGTCATGGGTCTCCAACCCCATCCCTATCAACAACAAAAAGGGCACTATTCACGTATGTACTAACTTTCATGATCTCAATCACCCCTGTCCCAAAGACAATTTCCCAACACCTTTTATCGACCAAATTATCGATGATTTTGATGGCCACGAGGCTTTGTCCTTCATGGATGGGTTCTCTGGCTACAATCAAATTCAAATTCACCCAACTGATCAATATAAAACCACATTCACTACCCCATGGGGTATTTTTTCATATCGTGTCATGTCGTTTGGCCTCAAGAACACTGGTGCGAATTTCCAATGGGCCATGACCTACGTTTTTCATGATATTGCTCGCATCATCCTCGCTTACTTAGAGGACCTCACCGCTTTATCTAAGAAACACACTCAACATCTATATTACTTATAGGTCATCTTCCAACGGTTTCATCAGTATAATATCCTCTTGAACCCCCGTGAGGATAAGTGCTTTCAACTCCCAAGATAAATAAAGCACCTATCCTCACCAAACTCATCACGACATTTCCCCCTGATACTACAAGTTCACCCATCAATATGGACTTCCTATACGAACACCTCTTCTACATCCCCTCGGATGATCCTTGGTACAATGACCTCCTCGTCTACCTTCAAACCCAGAACTTTAGAGCCCATATTTCCAGACGTTCTTCGATGTATTTGCCATCAGGCCCCTCTATATATCCTTATCGGTGATATCTTATATCGATGATGGGTTGACACCGTCCTCCATCGATGTTTTACCATCGACGAAGCCAACAAAGTTCTGAATGATTTCCACAACGGCGCTTGCGGTGGTCACCTCTCAGGGATGTCCACCTCCCAGAAAACCATTTGAGCTGGCTACTTCTGGCCCACATTATTTCATGACTGTATCCATGTTGTGAAACTGTGTGACAAATGCCAAATTTATGCCCACAAAGCATGAGTGCCACCTTCTCTTCTACACCCAGTCATCACTGCCAGCCCCTTTTGCAAATGAGGCATTGAATTCTTGACTTACAACCCTCCATACAGTGATGGAAACAATTCCATTACCGTGGCAGTCGATTACTTCACCAAGTGGGTCGAAGCCATGCCCACCTTCAACAACACTGTTGACATTGCAATGTGGTTTTTATTTAATCATGGCATTTCCTACTTCGGAGTACCACTACAACTAGTCTCCGATCATGGAAAACACTTTGAGAATGAGCTCTTCGTTGAACTTTCCTCAAAGTTAGGCTTCTATCACGAGTTCACCTCACCTTACTACCCCCATTCCAATGGATAGGTAGAGGCGGTCAACAAGGTCCTCAAAACCATGTTGCGGCGTACTGCCAACAAACATAAGACCAATTGGCATCATATGTTGTTTTTCTCACTATGGGCTTATCGCACTGCAGTTAAAACTACCACTAGTTTTACGTCATTCCATCTTGTCCATGGGGTCGAAGCCACTCTCCCCATAGAGTGTGAAATTCCCACTTTACACACCGCCATCGAGCTTTTACCTGACACTGCTCCAATGGAGTAGTGTTTTCTGAACTTAGATTTATTGTATGAAGACCGTCAATCTTCATTACAGGACAATGAGGTAGTGAAAAAATGGTCGAAGGCCACCTTTGACCGCCATGTCAACCTTCTCCCATTTAATGAAGGAGATCTCACCCTTGCCTACGATATCACTCACGACACATTCAACCATGGCAAATTCGAGTTATTATGGCATGGACCTTACATCATCCAACACCACCTCACTAAAGGTGCATACATCATAGCCTCTCTAGAAGGCTACCCTCTCAAAGAATCCATCAACGGGTTGTACTTAAAGAAATTTTACACCTGAGAGTAGTCATTATACACTAGGATTTTTCTTTTTTGTACACATTTTGTAGAGTTTTTAGTCGTATTTTTCCTCCATGATTTATGTCTGATCTACCATTTGTGTTATTGACATATGCCTCCTCCATCATTCTACCACATCAGTTATGCTGATGGAGCTAGCCGATGGACATAGAATCTTGCTTTGGTCGCTTGGGCCCTATATACCCCCTCATATGAATTGCTCCACTCCAATGACATATGTTTGGGCTCAACAACAAAAAACCAAGCAGAATCCACAATCGTCATTGGCCTCCTTGTTAAGGCCAGTCACCTCCATATTTTCCACCTTAGCGTCTTACTAGATTCTCAACGCGTCATCCTTCAACTCAACAATGGGTACCGTGTCTACGATCCTTTCCTCTTCCACAAATACCTGCAAGTTAGAATTTTATCTTAACATTTTGATTTAATCACATTTAGAAATATTCCACAACAATTCAATCAAATAGTAGATAATATGGCTAACCTAGTGTTAGATTGGCATTTATCACATGAAAACATCATTACACATACATCAATTATCAAAGTCTGTCACGACATATAGATTAGACATCATAAAAATCACCACAAAACATCATCACATGTGAACATCACAACGATCTCAAAAATGTATATCCATATATATATATATATATCGACCAATGTGCCATCAATTTTTACACAAATAGTACAACATACACATCATCCATAGGCAGATGAACCCCCTCATCCCTATAGGTATAAAATAGGTGTCACACCACCCTATACAAAATGGGCTCACAGGCCTATACAAAAAATATATATACATCAAGGGCACTCATGGTGCCTCTAGATCCCCACCACCTAGTCCTCTCTCTGGAGGAGGTGCCCCACCAGCTGGGGGTCCTCCAAGTCCTGGGGGTGATATAGTGGGAAAACCCCTCTATGGACTACACCAAGGGTCTAAAGTGTAGGCAGAGCAAACCGTCTAAAGTCTCATACTTTTAATCACTATCCCAACATTACCCCACAATCATACATAAAATACAAGAGAGAGGGATTAGGTAGGCCTACCTTAAACTGCACGTCTGGTGTCGATCCCTTTGCACTTGGTTGATTACTCACTACAAATATCCTCCAAAGGCTGAACTATATTCATCAAAAGACAAACAAGATACTACAAGCATGCAATCTACATATGGATTAGTGGGTTAGACATAATAAACAAGAAATGTAAACAAATCATATAAGTTTAAGACATCATTTGGAGGGACGGAAAAAGTACTTATTGATATTAATATCACAAAAAATCACTTACAACATGAGACTGACATTTCTCCTCGAACTTGGTCTTGGGCTACTCTTCACCATGCACCAACTGCTTCCACATCTTCTCCTCCTCTTCAGTTCTCTCTTAGGGAA
>SNQJ01S0072352.1:15704-30257 GCA_010110895.2 Picea sitchensis
AATGCATACTAAAGAAACACACTAAGAAACACACTTTTACCTAATGACATATTAGACCAAGTAGATCTTAAACAACTCCTAAGTGTCTACATATCCTAACATGACCATTACACTTCCCAAGTGATTTCAACTTACCACGAACTATTTGTAATACCCCTATTTCCCCCAGCTTGTAAATATAATTTCTAGCACTATCAAACTGTGGATAGGATTACTAAGTGTGAATTCTAAAAGATAATGAACCATTTGTAAAGAATGCAATGTAGACATATTTCTACTGTTAATATAAAAGGGAACATTTTTGAATAACTACTGAAGGTGTGTCCTACACAAAGATGATGTCATGAGAGGGAATGGTAAGGAAAACCATCACTGGATAGTATGACCCCTACTAGGAAGTAATCTACTTGATTTGAAATTCTTAGACCTCAAACTGTCCTTTTTCCTAAAGAATTTATTTACCAGTCAAGCTAGTAGTTGGGGAGTCTTCCTTGGGAATCAATGAGAGGATGGGAAGAGTACCCATCTGGAAGTTTAATGATTTGAGGCATGGAATCTTGTCAAGTAAGGAAAGAAAAGAGGAAAATTGTTGGAAAAAGGATAGACATGATAGCAATTTCTCACAGTTGGGTTGAGACCAATTTTGTGTAAGAAGAATGTGTGAGTATTATTTGGTTCATAGGAGAATAGAGAAGAAGTGGAAAAATCTATAGTTCTGGGTACATGAAATATTTGGAAGTGTCTTCAAATAAAGTTGATAAATTGGGATGTAGAAGGCTTAGTGGTTGAGGGAGAAATTAAAGCAGCCCCCCTTGCTTAGTGGATTGAATACAGGGATTCCAGGTTCCTATGGGAGAAGTAGCATTCGTCCCTTGTTGTTTCTTGAGAAAAAGGAGAAATTTCTCTCATGGAATCATACTATGGATAAGTGGTGACCAGTTGTGAAAACACCAGGATCTGTTGTGCCTATGGTTGGGTGGAAAGTGACAAACCCTTCAAAAGTTTCCAACATTTCCTAGTCTTCAGATAAGGATCTGGGCATTCTTTATAATGAATAAAGACAATGGACTAAGTTTGTAAATTTTAGTCATGGATGTGTATGTTTGTTTGAATAATAAATTAATTGTTTTATTGCAAGTCGATGTACTTGAGTAATAATAGAACAAAATGATCAATTTTTTCTATGAATGTTGTATTGAATGGATAGATACACCTTTACAATATGAAATGAATCCATGTATTGCATGCAAGTTTGCATGTTGCAAAAGTGTGTTGGGAATTCTTATGAAACCAATAGATTTGTATGAATTTTGTATGTTTACTTTCCCTGTCAATACGATTGATTCACGTACCCCAATATGCATGGTAAACATAGGGTGTAACCCTATGGAGACACCAACCTTCAAATGGAGAGCTTGAGAGATATGGACCTCATTTAAAAGGATGGTGAAATAAGTTCCCTGAAATCTGGGAAAGTGTCTGCATAGTGAGAGAATCTTATCCATTGTGGAATTTCTTCGTCGTAGTATGGACATGTCAGAGGACACAAATCTCCACATAAATGGTGAAGAGGGTATGCCTTAGCAATTTTAGAGACAGGTGTGAGTGCCCAAAGACCTTATAAACCACTTGAAGAATCCTAAGAAATTGGCCAAGTCCAAAATCAAATTGTTTTCCTGTAGAAATCCTATGTTTTGACTAAGGAGATATCACATCAGTCGATTTGGCGAGCTAAGAGATCCCAACTCTTCGTAGAGGGGGAATCATCGTTGCTAATGGATGAATGCTAGGACTTGTAAAATTCCTATGATGATGAAGAATATCTAGAGCCATTGACAACCATTAATCTCGTGCAAAGGGAAGATTAGGACCATTTGTCAGTAAATTGGGTTGTTAAAATGACTAGGGGTTGGATAAAAAAGCTCTGATGATGACAAGGGAGTGTTGAAGAAAAAGTATTAGGAAATATTGTGAATCATTGATTTGTTGGAAGAATCCATGACAAGATCTAAACTGTCGAACCCAGGCACATCATCATCGAAAGTGAATGGTTGGAAAAGTTGGGGTGTATACTTCGAAATGCCGACAATAACCAAAAGGTTATGGGGAATGGTGACGTCATAAAAATTTGGATTACTGATTATAAAACTAAATTCTCCTAGAAGTTGATACATGTCAATCTGTAATTTCTATGAAGGGTTAGGTGTGGGTCCCTGTCAGTTTTGAGTCTAGTGACAAGTGTCTTAATCCTAGTCGTCATATCTACAGGTTAAGATATTTGGACCATTGATACTAGTCACATATTTACATAGAGTAAATGATTGGTAAAGTGAGTAAAGGCACATAGTTCCAATGACAAAAAAGGCTCTGAAATAAATTGAGAGTCATCGATCAGTGCAGAGGAAAGAATAAGCCTCAACCGTAGGATGGTGTAGATGTTGTCTATGTGAAGTGAAAGGGGGAAATGACATCATGCTGACAAGGAATGCCAGTGTGGCAGTGAGCATGTCCTTTGGGATGACACATGTTAATATTTGAATGGCCTATGATTCGAGTGTGGGCCTAGTTGGGAAAACAAACTATTTGGTCATTTCCTTAAAATCCGACCATTGGATCTACAGATCGAGAGATCTAAACCATGCATTGGTGAAGGGCCAACAAAGGTATGGAGAGAGAATATTCGATGATGATAGTGTATCCCAATGAGAAACAATATTCGTCGATCTCTTGAAGGTGAGATTTGGACCATCGATGCGACATTCATTGTCATCGGGATTAGAGAGTTGGTAAAGTGAGAAAGGGCCCAAGAGTGCCGAAGACAATAGGGGATGATGGCAATGTAATGACATGGAATATTATCTTGATATTCAGTCTATCCTAGTAGTTATAGGTGTCACTAGGGGATCGTTCAACGAGATGAAAGTGGACCCCATTGGTTGAGGAGGTCCATTAGACCTTTACTTTAAATCCTAGACATTAGATCTATAAACTAGGAGATTTGGACCATTGGTACCAGATGCATCGTCGTCAAAGTATAGGAGGATGGTGAAACTGGTCGATGCTCCAAGAGCGTCGACAATGATGAGAGACATACCGAGAATGATGAGGTCGCGAGACTAACAAAAACCATCAATCCATTAGAGGTGATGGTGATGATATCTCGACCATGAGATCCAAATTTGTCATCGTCAAACCTTGGAAGGTGGTAAAGTTGAATATTGGTCGAGCAGACCGACGATGATTAAGTTCTGAAAGAAAAACAAGGACCATAGATTAGCTATAGGAGAGATTGATCTCCATCATAGATGGTCATAGGTTCCATTTAAGTATGGATGATGACATTAGGATGATGTGGAGATCCAACTCAGTAGCTAGAATAACCATTGGGGTGATGCGTGTCACAAGTGGAATGGTTGATGAGATGGGAGTGGTCCCGGGAGGCATATAAATCCTTATGGCATCGACTATAATTTGAGCCATCGCATCCTAGAGGACATGATATCTCGACCTTTCATCAGAGGATGGCAAGGCATGGTCTCATGGCATGGATAGGGATGAGTGTCGATGACAACGAGGTGTTGGGGTTAAATGACAACCATTGATCAGTGATTGGAGAGGTGTAGCGATGACCATTGATTTTTCGTGAACCCCACATGGTTGTCTACAAATCAGTCAATAGATGGACGTTAATCGTTGAGCTAGTTAGATTCACCGACACAATCAGAGTGGCGCAGACCCTCGACCCTCAGGCCGAGATCCGCACAGGATTATTCTTCTTTGAATCCGCAGAACTAAAATAGTTCTTTCGACCCTCACTGGAACCCCACGAATTCGATCCATAGGTCCTTCACAAAAACTCCATGGCCACCAGAAATGCACCAGGTGTGAGTCTTCACCTGTACACAACCACCAGATATGACTGCGACCATTTCTGAAAAGTGATTTCGGGTTTCGCGACTTCAGGGTTCCTGAAGTCGCGAGTCTCTTGACTCTTCAATCCCTGAAACCCAAAATGTCGAAATGTCGAAACGTCGAAATTTCAGTTTTGTGTGACTGCGTCCTCCGTGACCACAACCCTTCTCCAAATACACATCGTGTTTCACGACTTCGTGGGTTTTCAACTCAAAGTGCTTCGGCTCCTTGTCCTCAGGATTTCCTAAATGCCAAACCCCGAAACTTCAAAATGTCGAACCCCGAAAGGGCTGGGGAGTGGCAAGCTCCCTGCTTGGATTCTGTCCACGTGACCCTATCCCGTGACTCGGTGCTATTCTTGCGGATATTTTCAGGTTTTCGCATTTCAGGATTTTTTTATTCCGGCTGCGACAGTTCTTGACCCTTTGAACTCCCGGGTCCTGGAATGCCAAAATATCGAACCCCAAAATGTTGAAATTCCACTCCTACAAGAGATCTATGGCTGTGAGCCTCCATTGATTCAACGACTTATGTTCTTTCAGGATTTCATGGGTCAAGAGTCCCGACTCTTTCCCTTTGTATCTCTCGGTAGAGAAAATGTCGAAATCTCCTTTCAAGGATTTCCCCGAAACCTTGACCGCTCACCACATGTCCTCCTGTGGACGGTCACGATGCTTTTGGGAATTTGACAAGTCCTTCCCTTTACATATACGAGGGTTACACCTTGCGCACCTTCTCCTAGATCCGATGGCTATCGGCTCCCTGTGGTAGATCTGATGACCCAGATATGTTCTTCTGCGCTCTCTCCTCCTGCTGTCTGGACACGAAACTCAACGGTCCAAATATTTTCTCCCATGCCCAAATCAACGGTAGTTGTGCTCTCCTGAGCTCATGCTTCTTCCTTCCCCTTGGAAGATTTCCAACGTTGCAAAGGCCTCGGCCTTTGCTTTTGCTGTGAAGCCTGTATCCTCGGCTCTTGCCTGTATTCTAAGGATGTTGTCCCTCCTGAGCTTTGTCGACTCTGAAACCTCAAAGGTTTCTCAATCTTCTGTGCCTCTTGGCTACTGCTCTGTGTGCAAAGGCAATATTCGTCCTGAACTTCTGAACTTGAGACAAGTTCACTCTGAGCGCACTTGTTGTTCTATTCCTTCTAAGCTTAAGAACTTCCAACAAGTTCTTATTCGCACACTCCTTGTGCTGCTGAGTTTTCGGATAACTCAATTCGAAGTATTTCTTGCAAAGAAATGCTTCATGCCCTCCTGGCATTTTTCTGCTCGATGCACACCTTGCAGAGCCTTTCTTCACAGAGTGTTCAGTAAATTTGTAAGTGCCTTCTCCTTGACACTTCCCTTTCCTTAGAACTCAAAATAGAGTTCCCTGGTGCACTCTATGCACTCGCTCAATTCCCTCTTGGCAGAGCTCTACAGAACCTCAGACGTTTTATCTTCTCTATGCCTCCCTCTACACAATCTTACCTCCAAGGTGTTAAACAAACATGAGGTTTCTCCCTGGATCTAATACTTCCTCTGGTGCACCCTCCTGGCACAACTCTGTCCAAATTTCACAGAATTCAGAAGTGCACTCTATGCACTGGCTCAATGCATCCCGTGCATTTGCTCAATGCCCTCCTAGCAGAGCTTTTACAGAATTCTCAGCAATTCTGCTTCCCCTCTTTGTGCTCTCCTTTGCACAGTTTCTCCATCAAGGTGTTCAGCAACCTTGAGGCTTCCTCCTTGACTCAATGAATTCCTCTGGTGCGTCCTCTTGGCACGTCGTTTTCTGAACCCTGTAGAATTCAGAAGTGCACTCCTTCCACTAGCTTACAGAACCCACAGTATTCTGTCATGCAACCTCTTGCATGAAGCCTCAAAGAACCCAAACCTGGAATCAAAGAACTCACAGACAGTCAATTATGTCTATCCCTGCAAATGCATAGCTAACATACATCTACAACATATCATCAACACATAAAGACATTCATTCATGAACTCATAAACATGTGGACAACAACATGCAGGAAAAACTGCTTTGTTTGTGTTAATCAAGAATGCTTGATTACAATGTGTTTGAGCTCAGACTACAATAGAGTCTCAACTCTTCTCTTCTTCCTATTCTCTCTTCTCTACCTCTCTACCGATTAACTATCCTACACATACAAAGGTTCTTTTTACAAAAGGGGGATCCTCGAGCTCTTCCCTCCAAGCTACCTACTCTCATTAATTTACATTCAATTACATTGAATGGTTGTCTAGTTTGAATCGGATCTAGATCTCAGCCTTACAACTATTTAAGGCAACTTTTATTTAAATCTTGTGCACATACATGGATTTTGGCTCTACCATCCTTACAATCATTAAATACAATTTCAAAATTTGAAATTTGAAAGTGAGAGGGTTGCGCCTCTCTTCTCCATTGAACATGCGCTTTGATGTGCTGGTTGGCTGGCACGTAGCTGGCTTGGAGCGAGGCTCCTGCATCATACTCCTCTGCTATGAAAAATTCATGAGCTCATGCTCATGAGCTTCCCATAATGGTTGTTGAAATCCACCTAGATCCCAAACAATTCTCTGGAGTTGTCCATCTACTCCACTTCTTCGTTGTTGTTGCTGCATCTGCTACCCTGCTGCTATGGCAGGTTCTTCTCTGCTCAGCTTCTCTTTGTTGACCGCTTCTTCTGATCTGATCATCAGCCTTTTGATCTCCTCAATTATCTCATCTAATTGCTCCCTAGGTTGGATCTCCTTTGGAAGCTTGCTCCACTGCACTTCTTCCCTGCAAATGGGTAGATCAACTAGATCTCCCATACCATCTTCTTCCTCTTATGTGGCCTCAACTTGCCACTCTGCTGCAAATTCCAATTTTGTAGTCTCCTCACTGAGTTGTTACTCAGCTTCTCCCCTTGGCAGCCTTGCTTCTTCCATTTCTCCTGTTAGTGTATTTCCATCTTCCTCCAGTCGCTCCTTGGGCTGGTATTCTCCCTCTGTCTCCAACTTGATCTGTTGGATGTGCATGCCCTGCACCTTCACCCTTCTCTCCAGGGATTCAATCTCTTCACACAGAATAACAAAATCTATGTTGTTTGCTTCCTCCTCTTATGCTTCTGTAGTCTCCAGTACTATAGTTACCTTCTGTTCGACTCCCTGGCCTAAAATTTTGAGCCATTCCAGAGAATGCTCATCTTCTTCTACTGCAAGCTCGAGTGTTGCAATCATCCCCTTTTCAGCTTCCTCGATGAAAATTCTGAGCCATTCTTTTGAATGCTCATCTCCTTCTTGTCCTTGGGAAAACGTCAGTGTTTTCTCCACTTCTTCCTTCATGACAAGTTTTTTTGGTTGTCCTCCTATTGTTGCTCCATCTACAACACCTGCCCTGGATTCAACTGGGATCTCTGGTAGGAATACCCGAATTCCCCCAATCATCAGAATGCTCTTCTGATATTCCTTCTGGAGGGTGCAAGTTTTTAACTTGTCATCATCTTCATTCACATGGTCTGCAAAACCACATGACTCTTCACCTATCAACACTCCTTACTGACATGAACTCTCAACAGAGTCTGTGAGACTCTCAGACAATCCCATCTTCTTTTCCTTGCCCACCTGGCAACTCGAAAGTTCACTTCTACCCACCTGGCAGTTTATGAGATCAATCGATCCCATCTTCATCGGCACTCCTTGTTGACTCGAACTCATCCCTGAGTTCATGAGACTTTAAGACAATCTCATCTGCTCCCCCTTACCCACTTGGCAATATGGGAATTCTGCTTTGCCCACCTGGAAGTTTACGAGATCTTCATCTAATCTCATACCATAACCCTCCTGGAAATATGAATTTCCACTGCTGTCCTCCTGACAGTCTATGAGATCCTCCAACGATCTCATCTCATTGCCCACCTGGCAATTGGAAAATTCATCTCTGCCCTCTTGGCAGTTCATGAGATCTATAATCAATCTCCCTTCCTCATTGTTAAGATTCTTCCCAGTCTCTGGTTCACATATATGAACCATCACCTCTTCATCTCTGAGGCTTTTCACATACCTCAGCCACCACCTCAACAGCCTTTACTGTCTTCTAGCCAACAATTTCTTGACTGGCCACTTTGCTTTCATTTTAATGGGCCATTCATATACCCATCGCAATTTTGCATCCTGCTGCATTTGAAATGAAAGCTCCTCCATCCTCGCTCTTATCTCAGCGAGTTATTTTTCCATCTCATCCTTGCTCTATTGCTGGTGGTTCTTCTTTCCACCGCGTCCATGGCCTTCAACAACCATTTTCCTATTCTCGTCTGCCCTCCTAGAAACTTGTTGTTGTCACTCTGCAACCATGAGTGCTTCAAGCCTTTTCTTACAGTCAACCTGACTGTCTATTTGTTGTTGCATCCTGCAACAATATCTTCAATCCTCTTCATCTAAAATATATAGACAAAGTCCTGCTCTGGTACCACTCTGGCGCAGACCCCCAACCCTCAGGCTGAGATCTGCACAGAATCATTCTTCTTCGAATCCGCAGAACCAAAATAGTTCTTTCGGCCCTCACTGGAACCCCATGTATTCGATCCACAGGTCCTTCACGAAAACTCCATCGGCACCAAAAATGCACCAGGTGTGAGTCTTCACATGTACACGGCCACCAAATATGACCGCGACCTTTTTTGAAAAGTGATTTTGGGTTTCACGACTTGGGGGTTCCTGAAGTCGTGAGTCTCTTGACTCTTCAATCCCTGAAACCCAAAATGTCGAAATGCTGAAATTTTGGTTTTATGTGACTGCGTCCTCCGTGACCACAACCCTTCTCGAAATACACATCGTGTTTCGCGACTTCGGGGTTTTTCAACTCAAAGTTCCCCGGCTCATTGTCCTGGGGATTTTTGAAATATCAAGCCCTAAAACTCCGAAATGCCGAACCCCAAAAGGGCTGGCGAGTGGCAAGCTCCCCGCTTGGATTCTATCCACGTGTCCCTATCCCGTGACCCGGTGCTATTCCTTCGGATGTTTTTGGGTTTTCACGTTTCAGGATTTCGCGATTCTAGCTGCAACAGTTCTTGACCCTTCGAACTCCCGGGTCCCGGAATGCAGAAATACCGAACCCCGAAATGTCAAAATTCTAGTCCTACAGGAGATCAACGACTATGAGCCCCCCTGATCCGACGACTTATGTTCTTTCAGAATTTTGTGGGTCAATAGTCCCGACTCTTTCCCTTTGTATCTCCCGGTAGTCAAAATGCCGAAATCTCCTTTCAGGGATTTCCCCGAAACCTTGATCGCTCACCATCTGTCCTCCTGTAGACGGTCACGATGCTTTCGGAACTTTGACAAGTCCTTCCCTTTGCATATATGAGGGTTAAACCTCGTGCACCTTCTCCTGGATCCGATGGCTATCAGCTCCCTACGGTAGATCTGACAGCCTAGATCTGTTCTTCTGCGCTCTCTCCTCCTGCTGCCTGGACACGAAACTCAATGGTCCAGATCTTTTCTCCAGTACCCGAATCAACGGAAGTTGTGCTCTCCTGATCTCACGCTTCTTCCTTCCCCTTGGAATATTTCCAAGGTTTCAAAGGCCTCGGCCTTTGCTTTTGCTGCGAAGCCTGTATCCTCGACTCCCACCTATATTCTAAGGACGTTGTCCCTCCTAAGCTTTTTTGACTTTGAAACCTCAAAGGTTTCTCAATCTTCTGCTCCTCTTGGTTACTGCTCTGTGCGCAAAGGCATTGTTCCTCCTGAACTTCTGAACTTGAGACAAGTTCACTCTGAGCACAATTATTGCGTTATTCCTTCTGAGCTTAAGAACTTCCAACAAGTTCTTATTCGCACACTCCTTGTGTTGTTGAGTTTTCGGATAACTCAATTCGAAGTATTTCTTGCAAAGAAATGCTTCACGCCCTCCTGGCGTTTTTCTGCTCGATGCGCACCTTACAGAGCCTTTCTTCACAGAGTTTTCAGTAACTCTATAAGTTCCTTCTCCTTGACACTTCCCTTTCCTTATAACTCAAAATAGAGTTCCCTGGTGCACTCTATGCACTCGCTCAATGCCCTCTTGGCAGAGCTCTAAAGAACCTCACATGTTTTGTCTTTTCTGTGCCTCCCTCTACACAGTCTTACCTCCAAGGTGTTCAACAACCTTGAGGTTTCTCCCTGGATCTAATATTTCCTTTGGTGAGCCCTCCTGGCACAACTCTGTCCAAATTCTGCAGAATTCAGAAGTGCACTCTATGCACTGGCTCAATGCATCCTGTGCATTTGCTCAATGCCCTCTTGGCAGATCTTTTACAGAATTATCAGAAATAATACTTCCCCTCTTTGTGCTCTCTTCTGCACAGTTTCTCCTTCAAGGTGTTCAACAACCTTGAGGCTTCCTCCTTGAGTCAATGACTTCGTCTGGTGCGCCCTCTTGGCACATCTTTGTCTGAACCTCGCAAAATTCAGAAGTGCACTCCTTGCACTGGCTTACAGAACCCGCAGTATTCTGTCATGCAACCTCTTGCATGAAGCCTCAAAGAACCCAAACCTGGAATCAAAGAACTGACAGACAATAAATTCTTTCTATCCCTGCAAATGCATACCTAACATACATCTATAGCATATCATCAACACATAAAGACATTCATTCATGAACTCATAAACATGTGGACAACAACATGAAAGAAAAACTACTATGTTTTTGTTAATCAAGAATGCCTTATTACAATGTGTTCGAGCTCGGATTGCAACAAAGTCTCGACTCTTCTCTTCTTCCTATTCTTTCTTCTCTACCTCTCTACCGATTAACTATCCTACATATACAAAGGTTCTTTTTACAAAAGGGGGCTCCTCGAGATCTTCCCTCCAAGTTACCTACTCTCATCAATTTACATTCAATTACATTGAATGGCTGTCTAGTCCGAATCGGATCTAGATCTCAGCCTTACAACTATTTAAGGAAACTTTTATCTAAAGCCTATGCACATGCATGGCTTTTGGCTCTACCAGCCTTACAATCATTAAATACAATATCAAAATTTGAAATTTGAAAGTGAGAGGGTTGTGCCTGTCTTCTCCATTGAACATGCACTTTGATGTGTTGGCTAGATGGCGCGTAGCTGTCTTGGAGCGATGCTCCTGCATCACAGAGTCGTTGGATGCTCGTCCCGAGATCCGCCATATCTGTCGTAGTTTTGAAAGGAGGGATCATCGTCAAAAGTTTCATTTGGGTGTTGATAAGTTGATGGGAGAATATCGACGATGACTAAGGTTGTACCAAGTGATCGGGGTTGTTTATCTAGAGGCCCGATGGGCCAGGTGGCAAGTTTTGTGTCAGTGTCATGTGGGAGGGCACAAATGGCTAGGATCCACGTGGAAGCCACGTGTCGGTGAGCTGGCCTTTGGACCAATGAAGGCCTAAGAAACTTGGGAAGGCCATAACTTTTGATCAAAGACTCAGATTTGTCTGTTGTTGGAAATATCTCAATGAGAAGAATCCATCTATGGGGTTCACTAGAAGATAAATTAATTGAGTGTAAAAAGAGGAAATTTTAACACCCCATCGACGTAAGGATTAGGGGTTGGGTTTCTTACACTATTCATTACACCAAGTGCCTTTTGTTGACCATGGACCTTCATTTATTATGACAAATGGATTTTGGTTTATCATGAACTATCAACAATCAAGTTATGGGGGTATACTTTACTTGTCATGGATTACATCCATTACATCTTTTGACTCAAGTATATTAAAAAAAATTCTTCATGCATGTTTATCTCAAGGAAATCTAGCCATTTTAAACATTTGACCATGACCATCTTCTTTTTTGTCATCAAACCAACATTATAGAAACACACATAGTATTTAATTTTTCCATTGCTTTTTATTATCTTTCTTTTCCTACTTCATTACTCTTTTTTTGTTTCATGTTTCTTGGTTTGCCACTTGGTACTACATCTTTTATTTGTGCCTAAATTTCTATGTTCATTCTTTCATCTTCTTTCACTTTCTTTCACCATCCTCTTCTATTCGTGTTTGTTCATCTTTTCAAATTTTGTGTCTTATTACACTTCATCACAAGTACATATTACATCTTCTCACTTCTTTTAATTGACTTCCTCTTCTTTTTTTTTTACTTTATTGGAGTGACTTATTTTGTCATTATCTTTCACATACACTTGTAATATTCTTCATACGCCTAAAATTACTTGCATAAAAATATGTTTCCTTCTTGGATTGTGTAATTTTCAAAAAGGCAACATATGACAATGGATAGAGAGTTTTAATTGACACACCAATGCTACCATATGACACAACTCAAATATCGACTTGACATCAACTTTCACTATGGTTTTAACATAATAAGCTTCATTACATAACCAAGGTTTTCAAACTCACATTCACAATTGGACTTGAATTTGAATTTCCTCAACTCTTGGCCCTCAACTTTAACTTCAACTTTGATTGGAGATTTTATTCCCCTCGACTTTGACTCTTTTCATCAATTAACTCTCATTTCATGATTCTTGACATCTCATAGAGCTTAACTTTTGACATTGCATAAATTCTCATAATGCCATTTTTAAATGACCTCTCGGAAAACGAGGTTCAGATAATCATTACAAATAACTTGAAAATATTATAATAACCGTGAGTATAACAATTTAAAAAAGAAAAAGAAAACACAGATTTCTCTTTTATTCTTGTGAGACTCCATATACCAAACTTGTTTTTCTAAAAGGTGGTTTTAACAAAGTAAACCGTGCCAAAAAATTCGTGATATGAGAAAGCTAGTAAATATCGATATTCATCCTTCATTATTTCCATTGTTGCCTTCCTTTCACTTGCCTGAATAAAATAAAATTAAAAATATTATTTCAAAGTTTGCATGGCCTAGAAATAGGCCAAAATAATTTAAAATTGCATCTTTGTGATTTGGTAGTGATTCTTGTTTCACGGCCTTCTTTCTTGTTTCTTGACAACAATTATCTGCAGATACCCAACATCATTTTTTTCGGTGGGTTGTCCCTTTCAACAACATTGATTTCATGATTCCTCAATAAGATGATCATTGAGTTGGCCAGGAATTGCAATAATAACATCCTTCAAATTGATTCTCCATGATATCACCACCCAAAGGTAAAGTGGTCTGGAGATCTGTGGAACGATTGAGCTCCGTGAAAAACTTAAACCTGAAAATGGTGAGCTCCTTAATCAGTAAAAAACCCAAAGAGTCTTGATTCCCACGAGTTCCATGTGACCTTTGAGAGAAGCTTTAGGGTCAACGCGCTTCAACCGCTTGTGTGAGCAGCAACAAGACTTAACCGTTTGATTTAATCTGCACATCCATAGGATCGTTACTTGGATTACTCCTATGGAAAGTGCTAGCCTTTTTTGTTAGAAGTTTTCATAATACAAACTAAATGTCTGTTTGTCAGGACCTATAACTTTCAGTTTTCAATCTGCATTATATTGAAGCGGAATTTAAGTGAATTAATACCTGTCTCCATTTCGTTTTCGGAACCCTCTGTTCCTCAGCAGCGAGCCCTCTTGCACAGAACGGAAATCGAGTTGGAACCCTCTACATAGAACCGGAAATCGAGTTGGAACCCTCTGCACAGAACAGGAAATGGAGTTGGAACCCTCTGCATAGAACCGAAAATCGAGTTGGAACCCTCTGCACAGAACCGGAAATGGAGTTGGAACCCTCTGCATAGAACCGGAAATCGAGTTTCCCTCTCTTACCCTGCTGCCGTATGCACTTTCAGATCAATGAGGATGGGTATTATGAAGGTTCTTTTATGGGAAGAGAGAGGACCGGTTTCCCCAAGATGGTTATTCTCCATCTGTCCATCAGAGTAGGAGATTCGACCATTCCGTTACCAAGAGCTCCAGAAAACTGTGACGGCAGTTCTCGTAACTGTTTCTTCATATGGGTCATTTAAACACTAATTCAAGAAATTAGTCTTACATTCTCCCACTTGGCACATATGACAACTTAATGTTACAGTTTAACAAAGTAGACATTAGGTGCACCATAAGTCATATTCATCTTGGTTTTCAGTTTGGTCATCATAATACTATAATTAAACAACCTAGTATTGTGAGTCCTGACGGTTCCATGTCAATAAGACGACATAGTCCCTTTCATGTACCACACCATTAGTAACTTGTTCAAATTAGTCTGTAAACAAGGAGAGATTTCATAAGGTCCAACAATAATGTCCCTTGTCAGAGACTATTCCTGTCATTATGCATTTATTCTCATACATGTACGTACACATTTAAAACAGGATTTATCAAACAGAAACACCTTTATTAAGATCTCAAAGTGTCAAATAAGACAAACATCATTATGTGATCCATTTCATAAAAGTAGCAATTGTTATGTGCTACGTTCAATTCCCATTATGTTAGCATGTTCCTTAAATGTCTTTGGTGGCAATCCTTTCATCAATGGATCTGCAACCATAAGCAGTGTGCTTATGTGTTCAATTGACACTCGTTGTTTCTGAACTTCTTCTTTTCGGCAAAGTATTTCAGTTCCATGTGTTTAGCACCATTAGAATACCTGTCGTTCTTAGAGAAGAATACAGCTGCGACATTATCACAATAAATCCTCAACGGCTTGGCAATAGAGTCGACAACCCCAAGTCCTGAGATAAAATTTCGCAACCACAATCC
>SNQJ01S0072353.1:1521-38022 GCA_010110895.2 Picea sitchensis
TGTTTATGTGAGTGTATGGAAGTGCTTCCAATGTGGTTTCTATGACTTATTGTGGTTTGTGTCTGATTTATTTCATATGTATGGTGTTTGTGTTGTATATGTGAAATTGTCAAGTTATAGAGATTGGAGGTTGAATTGGATATGAATGTGAGATGGGACATGATTGAAGAAATAGAGCCAAGTGTTGGGAGTTGAATCACCTCACCACGTTGGACGCAATTTCCTATTCCAGTCAGTGAGGTATCATAATTTATTGTTCTCTTTCTTTTCTCCGTTTAGCTTTGGTCCGCTCAGCTCTGCGGACAGTATACACATTTTCTTCTCTTTTAATAAATTATATATTATTATATATTTTTATCTCTCGACTTATCTAAATTAAATTTTATTATCATAATAATAATATCTAAATTTATATAATAATTGTGTCTGTTTCATAAATTAGTCGCTGCTTGTGCATTAATTGAAAAAGAATAAAAAATTACTTCAATTCGAATACTATCCATTCGAACAATGAGTTGAGCTCATATCTTTGTATCTTGAAAAAAAGAGCTGTGAAAGACAAAGAGCCAAGTTCCTACCCTCAGCCATTGACTCTAGGCATGTAGGTACACATTATTCCATTTTCTCCATTTTTAAGCGTTAAATAAATTGTTTCGTATTAGAATGTTTTCTTAGCGGTAATTTACAAGTTATTGAGAAGATGATCGGTTGATTTAAATCTGGAGTATAAGGAAGAAAAATCTGAGCTGACAACCACATTGGACTTTACCTTGAATAGACTCTGTCATCTCAAAACAGTTACCCTGAATAGACTTTGTCATCTCAAAACAGAGAATACAATTACCCTGAATAGACTTTGTCATATCAAGTTTCAGTAATAGTTTACAGGCTCACAAATAGTTTACAGGATGTTGCCTTATGTCAGGGGATTTAGAATTGGAGGTAGGTCCATATTTTGCCATTCATTTTCTTCCTTTAAAAACAGAGAAAACAGTTTCTGTGACTAGAATCTGTAATCTCAAGCTTTAATAACAGTTTACAGGCTCACAAATAGAGGGATCTTGGATGTCATATAGTTTTAGATTTTATTGTTGCTCTAGTGTCTTTGACATTTTTATTAAATATGGTTATTATGATATCAGAGCGGAGGCAACAAAACTTTCTGTATCTGTTTCGTGTGGAGTTGGCTTATGTGAGGCGATTTGGAATTGGAGGTAGGTCCATATTTTGCCATTCATTTTCTTCCTTAAAATTTCTTCCTTTAAAAAAAGAGAAAACAGTTACCTGAATATACTTTTCCATCTTAAGCTTCAATAATAGTTTACAGGCCGACAAATAGTGTGAGCCTGGATGTGGTATAGTTTTAGATTTTATTGTTGCTCTAGTGGCTTTGACATTTTTAGACTTTTTGTATTTGGTTTGCGTGGATTTGGCTTATGTGAAGCGATTTGGAATACTTACCCTGAATAGACTTTGTCATCTCAAGCTTCAGTAACAGTTTAGAGGCTCACAAATAGTGTGAGGTTGGATGTCATATAGTTTTAGATTTTATTGTTGCTCTAGTGGCTTTGACATTTTTACAAAATATGGTTATTATGATATCAGAGCTGACACACTAAAACATTTTGTATTTTCTTTGCGTGGAGTTGCCTTATGTGAGTCGATTTGGAATTGGAGGTAGCTCCATATTTTTCCATTCATTTTCTTCCTTAAAATTTCTTCCTTTAAAAATAGAGAAAATAGTTACCTGTCATCTCAAGCTTCAGTAATAGTTTAGAGGCTCACAAATAGTGTGAGGTTGGATGTCATATAGTTTTAGATTTTATTGTTGCTCTAGTGGTTTTGGCATTTTTACTAAATATGGTTATTATGATATCCGAGCTGACACTAAAACTTTTTGTATTTGCTTTGCGTGGAGTTGGCTTATGTGAGGCGATTTGGAATTGGATGTAGGTCCATATTTTTCCATTCACTTTTTTTATTAAAAAACAAACCAGAGGAAACAGTTACCTTGACTAGACTCTGTCATGTCAAGCTTCAATAACAGTTTACAGGCTCACAAATAGTGTGAGCTTCGATGTCATATAGTTTTAGATTTTATTGTTGCTCTAGTGGCTTTGACATTTTATTAAATATGGCATATAGTTTTAGATTTTATTGTTGCTCTAGTGGCTTGACATTTTACTAAATATGGTTATTATGATATCAAAGCCGAGGCAGTAAAACTTTTTGTATTTTCTTTGCATGGAGCTGGCTTATGTGAGATGCATTTGGAATTGGATGTAGGTCCATATTTTGCCATTCACTTTTTTTTCATTTAAAACAAAACAGAGGAAACAACTCTGCCATGTCATGCTTCAATAACTATTTACAAGCTCACAAATAGTGTGAGCTTCCATGTCATATAGTTTTAGATTTTATTGTTACTCTAGTGGTTTGACATTTTATTAAATATGGTTATTATGATATGAGAGCTCATAGAGTAAAACTTTTTGTATTTTATTTGTGTGGATTTGGCTTATGTGAGGTGATTTGCAATTGGAAGTAGGTCCAAGGTGCTTCCATTCATTTCTTCCTTTAAATTTCTTCCTTAAAAACAGAGAAAACAGTTACTCTGAATAGACTCTGTTATCTCAAGCTTGAATAACAATTTACACGCTCACAAATAGTGTGAATGTTGTGATCACAGGGCGAAGGCTGATGCCTTATATTTGAGCGCCAGGTGAGGCCAGTTCATTCAATGCAGTGTGCTCATAATAGTTTTCGATGGAGCCTACAGATGGCCTCCCCACTCCTGTTTCCAGTGATATATTCTGTATCATGCTTCCTTATTAAATCCAGAGGCCAACAATACGATATCACCAGAGTATTTACCTTATATTTGAAAAAAAACGGCCATTCCATCAGGGTTCAGTATGGTATAGTGGCTTTATAAATTGTTTCTTGAAGAGTATGATCATCCTCAAAGTTTATGTTTCTCACATTATTTATTTTAATATACTATATTATGATAAACGTTTTTCAATTAATTTTATTAATGGTATGATATGATTTGTTTTTCATGTTATATATGTTATATGTTGTCTGTCCGTGCAAACTAGCCGATGGAGCTGAATGGGAATGGGATGAATGGAATGTAGTGAAAAAATTCCAGGGCGTTTGCCAATTTAATTCCCTGGTCTACCCGCCTCAGTATTTCTAAGTTCTCATCTCCCATGATGAATTGCCCCGGAATTGGACGAGGTAGAGGTGGTGAATTTGGAATTGTCTCTGCATATAGAGGTTGGATGTTGAATTGGATATGAATGTGAACTTGCAAATGATTGAACAAATAGAGCGGAGAGTTGGGAGCTCTGAATAACAAAGACCTGAGTTCCTACCCTCAGCCATCGACTCTAGGCATGCATGTACACATTATTCCATTTTCTCTGTTTTAAGGGTTAAATAAATTGTTTCATATTAGAGTGTTTTTATAGCAGTAATTTACAGTTCACCGAGACGATGATGGGTTGATTAAAATCTGAAGTATAAGCAAGAAAAATCTAAGCTGACAACCACATTGCACGTTCAGTCAGGTATTATAATTTCGTTTCCTTCTTGGCAATGCCTCTCAACAGACACTTTATTTGCCCTTTTATTAAGTCAAATTTTATTATATTCATTTGTTTCTGACTCTGCTGTCTATAGTTTTTTTTTCTTTTTAACAAATTGCTATTATGATATAAGAGAGGAGGTAGTAAATTTTTATTTTTTTAAACTAAACTAAATATGGCTATTTGATATCAGAGCAGAGGCAGCAAAACTTTTTGCATTTGTTTTCATGTGTTGGCTTGTGTATTTGGAATTGGAGGTAGGTTCATATTTTCTTGTTTATTTTCTTCATTTAAAAACAGAACAGAGAAAAAATAGTTACCCTGACTAGACTTTGTCATCCCAAGCTTCAATAATAGTTTACAGGCTCACAAATAATATGAGTATGGATGTCATCTAGTTTTAGATTTTATTATTGCTCTAGTGACTTTGACATTTTTATTAAATATGCTTATTATGATATCAGAGCCAGGAGGCAGTAAAAATTTATATATTTCCTATGCAGGGTTGGCTTATTTGAGGTGATTTGGAATTGGAGTTAGGTCCATATTTTGCCATTTATTTTCTTCATTTACATTTCTTCCTTTTAAAAATAATTAACAGAGAAAACAGTTGCCCTGAATAAATTCTGTCATCTCAAGCTTCAATAACAGTTTAGAGGCTTACGAATAATGTGAGTTTTATGATCACAGGGTGAAGGCTGATGCCTTATATTTGAGAGCCAGGTGAGGTCAGTTCGTTCCAGGCGGTGTGCTGATAATGGTTTCCCATGGAGCCTGCGGATGGCGTCCCCGCTTCTGTTTCCAGTGGTGTGGTGGATATATTCTGCATCATGCTTCCGTATTAATGCCGGAGCTCAATGATACGATATCACCAGAGTATGCCTTATACTTGAAAAAAACGGCGATTCCATCAGGGTTCAAGATGGTATAGTAGCTTTTATAGTTTGTTTCTTGAAGCTTATGATCATCCTCGAAGTTTGGGTTTCTATTTATTTTAGTATTGTATATTGGTTTCTTTATAATTTGTTTCTGAATCGTATGATCATCTTCGAAGTTTAGGTTTCTCACATTATTTACTTTAATATAAGACATTATTTTAATATAATTAGTTCATGACAAATGTTTTTTAATTTAATTTTGTTAATGGTATGATATGATTTGTTTTTTCATCTTATAGGTTTTCTGTCCGTGCAAATTAGCCAATGGAGCTGGATGGGAAAGGGATGAATGGAGTGTAGTGGAAAAAATTTCGATGCAAATATTGTGTATTTGGTGGACATTGTTGACGGAATCTGAAATTTAGTGGAAGGATAAAGAGAGAGACATAGTCTTTCAGAAGGAGAGAAGAAGCAACTTCGAGAGAAAACAACATTTCCGTAGAGATAAGACAAAGAAAGTTGTTACAGAGAGTGGGAAAGGGATGAGATGCCAGAAAGTCGCGCCTCTCCGTATATACATCTAATGAAACTACATTCAACTATGCCTATTCACATTCACCTCCTCCTCTATAATATCTGTTCACCTGGTCTTGTGTTGTTTGTTTATGTGAGTGACGAAGCGCTTCCAATGGTTTCAGACTTGACAGACTGGTGGTTTGGGTCTGTTTTATGTCATATGTATGGTGTTTGTGTTGTATATGTGAAATTGCCAAGTTTTAGAGGTTGGAGGTTGAATCTGATATGAATGTGAGTTTGTAGATGATTGAAAAAATAGAGCCTAGAGTTGGGAGTTGAATTACCTCACCACGTTGGACTCTGGTTCCTATTCCAATCAGTGATGTATCATAATTTATTGTTCTCTTTCTTTTCTACTAGCTCTCTGCTCACAAATTGCTAACACTATAATGTTTTCTTTTCCTTTTAATAAATTAAATATTATTCTTCCCTTTTAATAAATTAAATATTATTATATCTTTTTATCTCTAGACTTATCTTAAATTAAATGTTATTATAATAATAATAATAATATGTAAACTTATATAATAATTAAAATTGCTTTATAAATTAGTCACACTGCATTAATTGAAAAAATAAAAAATTGCTGCTCCAATTCGAATACTAACCATTCGAACAACGAGTTGAGCTCATAATAACTTGTATCTGAAAAACAAGAGTCAGTGAATGACAGAACCCAGTCCCTACCCCTCAACCATCGACTCTAGGCATCCAGGTACACGTTATTCCATTTTCTCCATTAAAAATCTGAGCTGACAACCACATTGGAGGTTCAAATAGGTATTATAATTTTCCGTTCCTTTCTTGACAATGCTCTCAACAGACGCTTTCTTTGCCCTTTTATTAAGTCAATTACTATTATATTCATTTGTCTCTCACTCTGTTCTCTTTAGCCTTCCTTTCTTTTTAAACTAAACTAAATATGTTTAATATGATATCGTGAGCGGAGGTAGTAAAACTTTTCCGTTTGTTTTCAAACTAAATTAAATATGGTTATTATGATATCAAATAGGAGGCAGCAAAACTTTTTTTTTCTTTCTTTGGGTGGAGTTGGATAATGTGAGGCGATTTGAATTGGATGTAGGTCCATATTTTGTCATTGATTTTCTATCTTTAAAAACGAAGAAAATGGAAATTTTACGTTCACAAATAGTGTGAGCTTGGATTTCATAGAGTTTCATTTATTGTTGCTCTAGTGGCTTTGACATTTTGCTAAATATGGTTCACAAATAGTGGAGTTGGCTTATGTGAGACAATTTGGAATTGGAGGAGGTCCATATTTTTCCTTTCATTTTCCTCCTTTAAAAACAAAGAAAACAATTATCCTGACTAGACTCTATCATCTCAAGCTTCAATAACAGCTTACAAGGTCATAGGTTTAGATTTTATTGTTTCTTAGTGGCTTTGAAATTTTATTAAATATGGTTATTATGATCTCAAAGCAGAGGCAGTAAAACTTTCTATATTTACTTTGCATGCGCTATTTATGTACGATACATTTGGAATTGGAGGTAGGTCCATAATTTGCTATTGATTTTCTTCGTTTAAATTACTTCCTTAAACTTGTTCCTTTAAAAATACAGAAAACAAGCATCTCTTAAATAGACTCGGCTATCCTCGTAGATTTAATAACTATTTAGAGCTCCTCACAAATAGTGTGGATCTTGATGTCATATAGTTTTAGATTTTATCGATGCTCTAGTGGCTTTGACATTTTACTAAATATAATTATTATGATATCAAAGCTGACACTAAAACTTTTTGTATTTCCCTTTATGCTGAGTTGGCTTATGAGTATTTTATTTGGAATTGAGGTAGGTCCATATTTTACCATTCATTTTCTTACTTTAAAAAAAAAAAAATACCATGAACGATCAGGTCATGTCAAGCTTCAATAACATTTTACAAGCTCACAAATAGTGTGACCTTGACGTCATATAGTTTAAGATTCTATTGTTGCTCTAGTGGATTTGACATTTTATTAAATATGGTTATTACGATATCGGAGTGGAGGCAAGAAAACTTTTTATGTATTTCCTTTGCATGGTCTTGGCTTATGTGAGCCGATTTGGAATTGGAGGTAGGTCCATATTTTTCCATTCATTTTTTCCTTTAAATCTCTTCCTTTAAAATAGAGAAAACAGTTACCCCGAATAGACTTTGTCATCTCAATCTTCAATAACAAATTACAGGCTCACAAATAGTCTTAGCTTCGATGTCATATAGTTTTAGATGTTATAGTTGTTCTAGTGGCTTTGATATTTTTACTAAATATGGTTATTACGATATCAGAGCTAATTTAAAGAAAATTTTTTGTATTTCCTTTGCGTGGAGTTGGGCTTATGTTAGGCAATTTAAGAATTGGAGGTAGGTCCATTTTTTCCATTCATTTTCTTTCCTTTAAAACAAAGAAAAACAATTATCCCCGACTAGAGTCTGCCATCTCAAGCTTCAATAACAGTTTCATGTCATATAGGTTTAGATTTTATTGTTTCTCTAGTGGCTTTGAAATTCTTTATTAAATATGGTTAATATGATATCAGAGTTTGAGGTAGTAAAACTTTTGTATTTGCTTTGGCATGCAGCTATTTATGTGCTGCTTTTATTTGGAATTGGAGGTAGGGTCCATATTTTTTATTATTTTTTTCATTTAAATTACTTCTTTTAAACTTGTTCCTTTAAAAAAAGAGAAAACATCCTTTAAACTTGTTCCTTTAAAAAACAGAGAAAACAGTTGCCCTGAATAGACTTTGTCATCTAGAGCATCAATAAAATCTAAAGCTATATGACATCGAAGCTCACAAATAGTGTGAGCTTGGATGTCATATAGTTTTAGATTTTATTGTTGCTCTAGTGGCTTTGAAAATTGTAACAGAGAATGGGAAAGGATGAGATGCTAAAAAGGTGGACGTTGGATAACGCATATAATTAACCTACATTAAGCTACACATATAGGCACACCATGCCTATCACTCTTATGTATAATGTATCTAATGAACCTACATTCAGCTATGCCTATTCACATTTCTCCTCCCTCCTCTATTCCTCAGCTTGGTTTTTCCTTTTGTGTATGTGAGCATGGAAGCTTAAATGTGGTTTCAGACTTATTTGGTTTGTGTTTGTGTCTTTTTTATGTCATATGTATGGTGTTTGTGTTGTATATGTGAAATTCTCAAGTTATAGAGGATGGAGGTTGAATTGGATATGAAAGTGAGCCGAGATGATTGAAGAAATAGATTTTAGAAAGTGGGAGTTGAATCACCCCCTGCCCATGTTGGACGATTCCTATTCCGCTGAGCTATCAGACTTTATTGTTTTCTTTCTTTCTTGATTTAGCTATGTTCCGCTTAGCTCTGTGGACATTATACACGTTTTATTCTCTTTTAATAAATTAAATATTATTATATCTTTTTAGCTCTCGACTTATCTAAATTAAATGTTATTGTCATAATAATAATATCTAAATTATAAATTAGTTTGCTGTTTGTGCATTAACCTAAAAAGAATAAAAATATATTTTCCTGCTCCAATTCTAATAATATCCATTCAACAATCCATTTGAGCTCACTATCTTGTAGGTTGAAACAAGAGCTATGAACATCATGAGATGAGTTCCTACCCTCAAACCATCAATTCTATGCATGCAGTACACATATTCCATTTTCTACGCTTTTAAGGGTTAAATAAATTGTTTCATATTACAATGTTTTCTTAGCGGTAATTTAGAGTTTATTGAGATGATGATGGGTTGATTTAAATCTAGAGTATAAGGAAGAAAAATTTGAATTGACAACCACATTGGACGTTCAAACATGTATTATAATTTCCCGTTCCTTTCTTGGAAATCATCTCACCAAACACTTTGCCCTTTATTAAGTCAAATATTATTATATTCATTTGTTTCCGACTTTGCTCTCTTTTGCCTTACTTTCATTCTAAACTAAACTAAATATGGTTATTATGATATTAGAGCGGAGGTAATAAAATTGTTTATATTTGCTTTGCATGGAGTTGGATTATGTGAGGAAATTTGGAATTGGAGGTAGGTCCATATTTTTCCATTCATTTTCCTACTTTAAAAACAGTGAAAACAGTTACCCTCACTAGACTATGTCATCTCAAGCTTCAATAATAGTTTACAGGCTCACAAATAGTTTGAGTTTGGATGTCATATAGTTTTATAGTTTTAGATTTTATTGTTGTTCTAGTGGCTTTGAAATTTTTATTAAATATGGTTATTACGATATTAGAGTGGAGGCAACATAACTTTATGTATTTTCTTTGAGTGGAGTTGGCTTTATGTGAGGGGATTTGGAGATGGAGGTATAGGTCCATATTTTTTCAATTCATTTTCTTCCTTAAAACAAAGAAAATAGTTACCCTTACTAGACTATGTCATCTCAATCTTCAATAACAGCTTGATGTCATATTACCTTTAGATTTTATTGTTCCTCTAGTGGTTTTGATATTTTTTTTTTTTAACAAAAACGGATATGAGATTATATTAAGATGTGTGGAAAAGCCACTGGTTCAGATTACAAAATACCCAATGTTTATTTGGGACTTTTACCTTGACTACATATGTTTTAATCGGTAACAACCGTGAATACAAACAAGCCTACTTCAATCACGTAATTTCCAATGCTTACTAAATCAAGTATTTAGAGCCATGGCTACTATATCAAGCGAATCGGCTGAGAGCTTGTCACAAAGGACATTTAATTAGGATTACTTCTTTCTTCATCCTGTTCCAAGCTATCGCTGAGTCAGCCATTTTGGCCTTCCAGCTCCATCTTTTCATCAAAAATCTTGTTTCGGGAATTTTAAACTGATTCAAATTTTGTCTAATTCTTCCTCAAAGAAACCCGCATTTTGTCATAGTTAAGGTCTCGACTCGAAGCTGTTCAAGCCACACTGGCTCTACATCCAAATTTTCAAGAAATCTAGTTGGCGTTGAAGCATTCGCCAGAATTTGCTGTGGTCGCTTCTATCTCCGCTGTGCCTTTTCCTCAGGCTCACGGTCTTTGAGGAAGACGCCATCGCTTTTCTTACTTTCCTCTTTATGCTCCTCGGGTGTCAGCCTAGATTCTCGGGCCTTCGTTGGTTCCCGACTTTGTTAATGCTCGAGTTGAGCTGTGAGGTATTTTAATCCTCTTTGATCTTAGCACATATTTTGGGATATGGGGATTTGCGCTAATCCATTTTCAGCTTCCAAGCTCGGGCTCGCCTTTGGTACCGTCGAAAAGCTTTTGCTAATAGACCCGAAATTATCATTCCTCGGGATTCTACGCTCTGATCCTTTGTACCGGCAATGAGCCTACCTCGTAGTATGTGTATGAGCGATGATGTCTTTCATGAGATTAGGGGATCTCAACTTGATCCAAAGAGCCATTCACTGACAGTGTACCTACTGTCAAATGCACGCCTTGATTGGCTTCTTGATCTGCTTTGCAGTTTTGGTCTCTTAAAACGTGAAAGAACTGACATGATTTCAGTTTGCTGGTGATGATTCGGATTTTATCCAAGAGACTTTGGAGTTTTATAGATTGAGAGTTGGATTCTTGTACCATGGCTTGAATTATTATTCTTGAATCTCCATTACTATTAAACTCGGTCATGGTGTTTTATTGCCAATTTCGCACTCGCCATAGAGCCAAAGCCTCCTACAGAGTTGGTGTCTATGCTAAGCCCCATTGCATACTTTAACTGTGTCTCCGTTTGGGTCTTGGATTAAGGCCTCCTCCTCCGTGAGGGACTCCGGGTTCCTCGAGGCCCCATCGAATCAAGAGTGGGATTTGAGCTTACATTTCCAAGGACACAATCTCATTTCACTCTCGACTTCCTACTCTGTTGTTTTAGTGCGATATGTTAGGACGATGACTGCAGGACATTGAACTCAAGCCATCCAGCTCGTTTCTTCATCTAGCTTTTGAAGCTCTACTTTAGGGCTGAGATGTACAACCAGCTCCCCCATAATTGCTTGTATTTTGGTGTACAGCCTTTCTTCATTTATCTGACTGTCTTTGAAAATTCTATGATTTTGCTCAATCCAGAGGCTCCATAGGACAAGCTTTGGCAGCAGTCCCCATATCCATTGAATTTGGTTCTTTTTTTCCCAAGGGACACAAAAGAATCCCATTGAAGGAGAAGGCTTGTTACATCATTGGGAAGTTTGGTGATTAGTTGGAGCCCTGTAATTTTCTTCCAGACTTCTTTGGAGTAAATGCAATTAAGGAGAAGATGATCCATTGTTTCTTCCTCTTGACAGCATAGAGGGCAACGGAAAGGTCCTTCCCATCCCTTCTTTTGCAGGTTCTCCTCGTGGGGATGCTCTATGTGCCGTGGTCCATAAAGATGTCAACTTTTGAATGGAATGGCATTCCAGACCCGCCCAAAGGGTCGGAGTTAAAGTGCCTGTGAGGACCGAACTGTAAAGGTTGTAACCTCACCGTGGTGTATGCTTTTCTAGCTTTCCTTCCCAACCTAGCTTATCTTTACCGCCTTTTAGTGGGGCCTTCCCTTGCAAGAAGTTCTTGAGAGTTTCCCATTGTTCCTCTAAGTTGGCGGGTCTTATTGGGGCTGTCCATCCTTGCCAAAGATGCGGCCTTTCTTCTTCCCAATCTGAAATGTCTAAGAGAGTAGAGAGGTGTTGGCTGCCCATCCATCTCTTAAGGTCTTGGATCTCTTGATGCTGCTCTAAGGGGGGGTCTCCCAAAATCAATCATCTGCATTTTTATTTTTCACATTTTTGGGACCTGTGTTAGGTGGGGAGCCAAGAGGGGAATCACTTTTTTGCAGAGTGCAAAGATTGGAGAGATTTTCACTCCCTTGCAAGGGAGTTCTAAACATCTGTCTCTAGGTCCTTGGAAGTATTTTCTCCAGATGGATTTCTTACTCCAAGTAAGCTTTCCAGTTATCATTTTCCATAGGATCTTTGCCCCTAGGGCCGCTCCGAAGTCTTGGTGTTCTTCGGGATGAGTCCTCCTTCCATGTAAGTGCTCTTGTAGCTTTTCCATTTTACTAAGTGCCTTTCTTTTTCTTGCTTTCTCCTTTCCTGCAGGAAATCTTTTTGTTGGAATGCTTCAAGACTTTGAATGACTGTGACTGGGGCTAGTAGCAACGAGCATTGATAGATTGGGAGACTTGCCACTACTGCCTTTATCAAGACTGTCTTCCCTACTAAGTTTAGCCAATTCGCTCCCCAAGAGGAAAAATTATTCTTTAGTTTTTCTACAAGATGGCTCCAGAGAGTTTTGGTGCAAAATTCTTTTAAATATTGGGACTCCTAAATATTGAAAAGCATCCCATTTTGTGTGTCCCTCCATCCCAATGACCCTGGTAATTCTTAGCATTTCATTTGGGGTTATGTTCCATCCATATATGTTGCCTTTGGCCAGATTTATCTCACGCTGCTTCTCAGATAGGAATCTAGTTCTTCTTGGGGATTCTTTCCGCTATGATTGACTTGCTCCCCCAACAAAGAAGGTGTCATCTCAGAACTGGCGGTTTGCCTTCACACTGCTATGCTTTTAACTTCATGAGGTCGTTGTGAGTTTGAGCATTTTCCAACTGAAAGCTTAAAGCTGAAGCTTGAAGAGCGTACAACAGGGGTGAAAGAGGGCAGCCCTGCCTTAACCCTCCGGAGGCTTTGAAGAAACCAGAAACCTTCCCATTTACAAGGGGGGCTATCCATGGAGAGCCAATGCAAGCTTTAATCCAACTTATGAAGTGCAAATCAAACCCAAACTTTTTCATAACTTCAAATAAGAAATCATGCCTAACTCGATCAAAAGCATTAGCAAAATCCAGTTTGACGACCATACCTTTTCTTTCCTTAGCATGCCGAGTCGTGGATTTGTTTCTTGCACCGTGATGATGTTGTCGGGCGTATGTCTCCCCTTTGGACAAAGCCTCCTTGGTTTTCCGGAATAATGAGAGGGAGCGTTGTCTTGAGACGGTTGGCGATAACTTGGCAATGATTTTATAGCTTGTGTTACACAAAGATATTGGCCAAAATCAAGTGGAAAGAGATCGCTTCCTTTTTCCTTCGAATGAGGGTTGTAGCGAGGAGTTGATGCTTCTCCCAACTTGCTAACCTTTATGCTTTTCTTGATCATTTTGGTTAAGTCCTTTTTTATTATGTCCCAACAGTGTTGATAAAATTTGGCAGTGAATCCGTCCGGTACCGGAGCTTTGTCGGGGTGCATCTTATCGAGGGCCTCCTTTATCTCTTACTGCATTACCTCCCTTGTTAGCTTGTTGTTGGTTTCTGCACTTATTAAGTTTGGGATCAGATTTAGGGGATAAGATTGCTGATCTAACTCCACATCCTTTGGGGAGTTAGAGAGCAATTTCAAATGTCTCATAAGCCGCTATACTTTTAATTCCGCCCCGTCTCTATATTGTTGTGTCTCCTGACCGCACTTCCATAATAAAGATTGTAATCGCTTCTTGCCCTCCCGATTGTTTGTGGAAATAGGGTCAGATTTCGACCTCCTTCTTTCAGCTTTATAAACTTCTTTGATTCCTGCCTCCGCATCTCCTCTAGTCTCAAGCATGGTGCCAATCCCTTTGAAGGTTGTCCTCTTTTTCCAAAATTTCCGGTGTTATCTCCACTTGCTCCATTATAATCTGATGTGCTTCAAGATGGCCTTGGGTCGCTTGGCTATCCTCATCGGGTTTGGTCGATTTGGCCCAAGATTTTAGGAGCATATTTCAAATTTTTGATTTTTGCTTCCCAAACATAGGATGCTGAACCTTGGACCGTGGTGGCCCAAACTTTTGTAACAATATCGCCAGAAATTCTTTATCATTGAACAATTTGACCTAACCTCAATGGGATGGACCTTTTGACTTGGTCTTTCTTGATTTCTAGGCTAATTGGTTTATGGTCTGAGGTACCGGCGGCGTAATTTCATTTTGTCTTAAGTCCTAGCACTGTGAAGGAGCTTTGACTGTGAACTCCTGTCTAGTCTGGCAGCAATATGCTCAGGGCCTATTCTTTTATTTGTCCACGTGTAGCGTCCCTTGGTGGGTTTTATGTCGAGGGGTCCCATGCAGCAGCAATGTCTTCTACCCATTCATGGGTCGGGTCAAGCCCACTACAGCCTCCCTTTTTCTCATCCTGGGCCAACGTTATATTGAAGTCTCCTCCAAGAATAATATTGGAGAGCTTGTTTTGCTGTAAATAGGTCTGTAGAGAATCCCAAAAATAGATTTTTTCCCCTAAAAACTGTGGAGCATAAATATTAAATATGCTTACCCGACATCCCGTGCTTTTATGGTGAACTTTGTATGAATCCGTTTGCATGTCGACATGGTACGACGTCAATTCTCGAGGAGGTCCCATAGGAGTGCGTATCCCTCCGCTCCTCGCGTTGCCTCTCGCTAATTCTTGAATCTTTCCAAGCTTTCTCGATAAGGTTCTGAGTAATATCTTGTCGCTCATTTGGTCTCCGCAGTAGGATGCTTGCTCAAGATTTGAGGATGTTCCTTCTTGAGCTTCCTTCCTTTTACCGCCATTCCTCCGCACCTGTGATACATATCATTAAAACCTTGATTGGGGCCTTTGGAGGCTTTGATACTCCGCTTGATGTCCATAGCACGTCGATTTGAGGGTGGCTGTGATCCATTCAACACCTTGTGGGTTTCTGTTCCTTTCATCAATCTTGGATTTTCGAATTTCTGCTTTTTCTGGGGAGATCTTAATTTTCATTTGCCTTTCGATTCACTCTCTCTCGCTTTGGGTCTCCTATCCTCTTCCGCAGATTTGCTCCCTCTTCTTCGCTGGCTTAGTTTCTTTATCTTTCGAAGTTCTCCATCTTCCATCCTTCTCAAAGGGCTTGCCTCTATTCGTCTTGAACACTTTCCTCCTCGTGTTTTGGGCCTAGATTCTCGGCTATTCTCCTTTCCCCGGGCTTCCTCAAGGATTTGATTGCGGGATCCTACCGCCTTTCTTGACCTCTGTTGATCTCCCTTTCCGGCTTGCTTCCATCCTTCCTCTCCTTCTTTTCTCGGCAGGGGAGCTGGACGCTTTCTTAGAAGTGGCTTATATTCGCGGCACCAGACTTGAACTAAGTTGTTCGTAGTCCAAATTTTGAATGTGTTTCCAGGTTCCGACCTTCAGCTTGGTTGCTTCTGGTAGGCCAACTTCTAGATCTACCTCTACGCATATGCGCACACAAGAATATTGATCCCTTGGTTCGGCTGATCGATAGCTTCTAAGACTATTGCCTATTGCCTGGAGTGAAGTGGGGTTCCAGGAGTGGATTGGAAGATTGGGAAGTCTGACCTAGACCAGAACGTCTTTGGGGATTCTTAGGCAGATCGGGTTCGGAGTCCATCTATTCAAAGATAAATCCCTTGAGTGCCCATAGCAGGGCCGCTCTCAAGATAAGATCTGTCCTCCTGGTATATAAATTCGAAGATGAAATATCCACGACCAACCGCGTAGATGGTAACACTATTTGTAATCAGCGGTCTCCAGTTTCGTTGAACCCAGTTTCTCAGGATCTCGAGGAGGCTGCAGGGCTCCATGGCTGGGCTAACACGAGACCACGCCTCAGAGGAGAGGGCTACTTTTCATCTGCTGGATCGTAGAGGAAGAACTATTTCTGGATATCCTTCATTTTCTTGACTAAGCCGGGAGCTTCTTCGTGAACGCTTGTTGCTACACTTCTACCAGACGGCTTAAATGAGGAGGCGTGGAGGGGCGGGGCGGATCCTCCCTCACCTTCCATGGCTAAACCCTAACACACCAGGTTGCACGAGCTCGCGATTTTTTCCTCTTCCAAAGCCTTTTTCGCAAGTATTCAGGTCATCATCCTCAAGAAGTTGTACGTCGTACAACATTTTTAGCTGTGGCTTTGACATTTTTATTCAATATGGTTATTATGATAATTTGAGCGGAGGAAGTAAAAATTTTTGTATTTGCTTGTGTGGATTTGGCTTATGTGAGGCTTAATTTGGAATTGGAGGTAGGTCCTTATTTTGCCATTCATTTTCTTCTATTAAATTTATTCCTTTAAAAATAGAGAAATAGCTACTCCTGAATAGAGTCTTTCATCTCAAGCTTCAATAACAGCTTTATGTGCTCACAAATATGCGAAATTTGATGCCAGAGTTTTAGATTCTATTGTCAATCAGTGGGTTTGAGCATTTTTACTAAATACATATTATGATACTGTAAGCCGACGCTAAAGAAACTTTTTGTATTTTCGTAGATATTTATGTGAGGTGATTTGGAATTGTAGGTGGTCCACATTTTTCCATTCATTTTCTTTCCATTAAAATAGATAAAATGCTTACTTCCCTGACTAGACTCTGTCATCTGAAGATTTAATAACAGTTTAGAGGCTCAAAAATAGTGTGATCTTGGATGTCATATAGTTTTAGATTTCCATTGTTGCACTAGTGGCTTTGAAATTTTTACTAAATATGGTTATTATGATATCAAAGAGTCGACGAAGAAAAACATTTTGTATTTTCTTTGCATGTAGTTGGCTTATGTGAGGTGATTTGGAATTGGAGGTAGGTTCATATTTTGCAAATCATTTCTCTTTAAAAATAGAGAAAAATAGTTACCTTTACTAGACTCTGTCATCTCAAGTTTTAATAATAGTTTATAGGCTCACAAATACTGTAAGACTAGATGTCATATAGTTTAATATATAATTGTTTCTCTAGTGGATTGAGCTTTTATTAAATATGGTTATTATAATATCATAGTTGAGGCCTAAAACTTTCCTCAGATTTTCTTTGTTTGGAGTTGGCTTATGTGAGACGATTTGGAATTGAGGTAGGTCCATATTTTTCCATTCATTTTCATTTAAATTTCTTCCTTTAAAAATAGGCCCACAAATAGTGTGAGCTTGGGTGTCATATAGTTTTTCATTTTATTGTGTCTCTAGTGGCTTTAACATTTTTACTAAATATGGTTATTATGATACCAAAGCTGACGTAGTAAAACTTTTTTGTATTTGCTTTATGTGGAGTTGGATTATTTGAGGCGATTTGGAATTGGACCTACCTCCAATTCCAAAATTTTTACCATTCATTTTCTTACTTTAAAAACAAAGAAAACAATTACCCCTCGGGACTAGACTCCTCATGTCAAGCTCATCAAGCTCAATAATCAGCTTTCAAGCTCACAAATAGTGCCAGCTTGGATGTCAATTGGCCAGCTAAGTACCTTATTGTTGCTCCAAGGATTTGATATTTTATTAAATATGGTTATTATAATATCAGAGTTGACGCAGTAAAACATTTTTTATTTCAAATAGAGTGGAGTTGGCTTTTGTGAGGCAATTTGGAATTGGAGGTAGGGTCCATATTTTTCCATTCATTTTCCTTTAAATTCTCTTCCTTTAAAAAATGTAGAAAACAATTAATTCTCAGAATAGACTATCTCAAGCTTCGAGCAATTTACACTTACAAATAGTGTGATTGCTGTGATCACAAGGCTTAAGTCCTGATGCTCCTTATATTTGAGCCTGTGTGAGGCCGCCTCATTCAAGGCAAAGGTGCTCATATTATTTCAGATGGAGCCCACAGATGGCCTCCCGGCCCCCAAGGCTCTAAAGGATATAGCCTCTCAGACATTCTTCCTTATTAAAGCCGTGACCAATGATAATGACATCACCTTAGCATTTGCCTCATATTTCCAAAAAAATCTGGATTTTACCTGTGGTTCAATATGGTATAGTGGCTTTATAATTTGTTTCTTGAAGTCTATGATCATCCTTGAAGTTCAGGTTTCTCACATTATTTATTTAAGTATTGTATAGTGGATTTATAATTTGTTTCTTGAACTGTATGACCATCCTCAAAGTTTTAGGTTTCTGGCATATATATTCTTAATATAATTTTTTAGTTTATGATACATGTTTTTTCTATTTAATTTTATTAATGGTATGATGATTTGCTCTTTTTTCATCTTATAGGTTGTCTGTCTATGCAAACTAGCCAATGGAGCTTGATGGGAATGGGGTGAATGGAATGTAGTGAAAACATTTTGGGCGAATATTATGTATCTGGTGGTCATTGTTGACTAAATCAAATTTTAGTGGAGATAAAGAGAGAGACATAAGTCTCATTGAGAAGGAGTGAAGAAGAAGTGCCTCTCGAGAACTACATTCAGAGAGAGATAAGACAAAAGAAAGTTGTTAGAGAGAGGGAAAGAGATGAAGGGACGATGTCAGAAGGTGGACTTGATAATGCATCTAATGAATTTAATATTCCACTACATATATACATTCAAGCTATGCCTATAGTGCCTCTATGTATATACATCTAGTGAACCTACATTCAGCTATGCCTATTCACATTCACCTCCTCCTCCATCTCTGCTCTCGCCTGGTCTTTGTGTTGTTTGTTTATGAATGTGTTTGAAGCGCCCTAATGTGGTTTCTGTGACTTATTGTGATCTGTGTTTGGGTCTATTTTATGTCATATGTGTGGTGTTTGTGTTGTATATGTCAAATTGTCAAGTTATAGAGGTTGGGTGTTGAATTGGATATGAATGTGAGCTTGCAGATGATTGAAGAAATAGAGCGGAGAGTTGGGAGTTGAATCACCTCACCAAGTTGGACGTTGTTTCCTATTCCAACAAGGACTCCATCATAACTTATTGTCTCTTTCTTTTCTTTGGTTTAGCTCTTATTCCTCACAGATTCACAGACAAGATGCACTTTCTTCCCTTTTAATAAATTAAATATTATTATATCTTAGCTCTAGGCTTTATTTAATTTAAATGTTATTATCATAATAATATGTAAATTTATATAATAATTATGAATGTTTTATAAATTAGTCACTGCTTGTGCATTAATTGAAAAATAAAAAATTGCTTGCCCAATTCAATCGTGAGACGATGATGGGTTGATTTAAATATGGAGTATAAGAAGGAAAAATATGAGCTGACAACCACATTGGACGTTCAGATAGGTATTATAAATTCCCATTCCTTTCTTGACAATCCTCTCAACAGACACTTTCTTTGCCCCTTTATTAAGTCAAATATTATTATACTCATTTGTCTCGACTCTGTAATTTCTTTCGCCTTTCCTTTCTTTTAAACTAAACTAAATATGGTTATTATGATATCAGAGCAGAGGTAGTAAAACTTTTATGTTTGTTTTTAAACTAAATTAAACATCGTTATTATGATATCAAAGAGGAGGCACCAAAACATTTTGTATTTTCTTTGCATGGAGTTGGCTTTGATATCAAGGCGATTTGGAATTGGAGGTAGGAGCATATTTTGTCATTGATTTCCTTCCTTAAAAACGGAGAAAAGAGTTACCTTGACTAGACAATGTCATATCAAGCTTTAATAATAGTTTAGAGGCTCACAAGTAGTGTGAGCTTGGATGTCATGTAGTTTTAGATTTTATTGTTGCTCTTGTGGCTTTGACATTTTTATTAAATAATATGGTTATTATGATATCAAACAAGAGGCACCAAAACGTTTTGTATCTGCTTTGAATGGAGTTGGCTTATGTGAGTCTATTTGGAATTGGAGGTAGGTCCATATTTTGCCATTCATTTTCTTCCTTTAAAAACAAAGAAAACAATTTCCCTATTCTTGACTCTGTCATTTGAAGCTTCAATAACTATTTGATGTCATATAGTTTTAGATTTTATTGTTGGTCTAGTGGCTTTGACATTGTTATTAAATATGTTTATTATGAACCTCGAGCGATCGCTAAAGAAAATTTCTTTATTTGGTTTGCATCTGCTGGCTTATGTGAGGCGATTTTGAATTGGAGGTAGGTCCATATTTTTCCATTCATTTTCTTCGATTAAATTTCTTCCTTTAAACTTGTTTCTTTAAAAACAAAGAAAACAATTACCCAGAATAGACTCTGTCATCTCAATATTTAATAACAGTTTATAGGCTCACAAATAGTGTGAGCTTGAATGCCATATAGTTTTAGATTTTATTGTTGCCCTAGTGGCTTTGACATTTACTAAATATGGTTATTATGACATCAGAGATTTGGAAGAAACAATTTTGTATTTGCTTATGCGGATTGGCTTATGTGTGAGGCAATTTGGAATTGGATATAGGTCCATATTTTGGCATTCATTTTGTTCCTTTAAATTTCTTCCCTTAAAAAACAAAGAAAACAATTACCTTGGACAGACTCCTCACATCTCCAAGCTCTCCACAATGCTTTACATGTGCTCACAAATAGTCTGATCTTGGATGTCATAGTTTTAGATTTTATTGTTGCTCTAGTGGTTTCTTGGAGCATTTTACCAAATATGGTTATTATGATATCAGAAAACTTTCTGTATCTGTTTCGCGTGGAGTTGGCTTATGTGAGGCGCATTTGGAATTGAGGTAGGTACATATTTTTCATTCATTTTCTTCATTTAAAACAGAGAAAACAGTTACCCCGAATAGACTCTGTCATCTCAAGATTCAATAACACTTTACAGGTTCACAAATAGTCCGAGCTTCCTGATGTCATGGCAGGTTTTATATTTTATTGTTGCTCTAGTGGCATTGACATTTTACTAAATATTATTACAGATATCAGAGATGATGCAGTAAAACGTTTTTTATTTGCTTTGCATTGAGTTGGCTTATGTGAGGCAATTTGTAATTGGAGGTAGGTACATATTTTGCCATTCATTTTTTCCTTTAAATTTCTTCCTTTAAAAACAGAGGAAACAATTACCCTCAATAGACTCTGTCATCTCAAGCTTTAATAATATTTACAAGCCCACAAATAGTGTGAGCTTGGATACAAGTATAGTTTTTAGATTTTATTGTTGCTCTAGTGGCTTTGACATTTTACTAAATATGGGTATTATCATATCAGAGCTGACGCTAAAGAAAAAATTTTATTTGTTTTGTATGGAGTTTGAGTGACGCGATTAATGACATGGAATTGAGGGTCCATATTTTTCCATTCATCTTCTTCATTTAAAAATAGAGAAAAAAATAGCATTCAGACTCACATCTCAAGCTTTAATAACAGTTTATATGCTCACAAATAGTGTGAGCTTGGATGTCATATAGCTTTAAATTTTATTGTTGCTCTAGTGGCTTTGACATTTTTTATTAATTATGGTTATTATGATATCAAAGCCGAGGCAGTAAAACTTTTTGTATATGCTTTGCCTCGAGTTGACTTTATGTGAGGTAATTTGGAATTGGAGGTAGGTCCTTATTTTCCATTCATTTTCTTCCATTATATTTCTTCCCTTTTAGAAACGAGAAACAGCTAATTTAAATAGACTTTTTCATCTCAAGCTTCAATAATAGTTTACAAGCCCACAAATAGTGTGAGCTTAGATGTCATATATAGCTTTAGATTTTATTGTTTTTCTAGTGGCTTTGACATTTTTATCAAATATGGTTATTATGATATCGAGTTGACACATTAAAACCTTTTATATTTTCTTTGTGTGAGCTACTATTTGATACATTTGGAATTGGAGATAGGTCCATATTTTTCCATTCATTTTCTTCCTTAAAACAAAGAAAACAGCTACCCCGACTAGACTCTGCATCATCCAAGCTTTAATAACAAATATAGGCTCACAAATAGTGTGATCTGATGTGATATAAGCTTTGGGATTTTACGTTTCAGTGCTTTGTATTCAGTTATGGCATCGGCGGAAGTGGTACCTTCCATTTCTAAAGCTGTCTATGGAGATCAATTCCGAGGGAGTCCAAGTACTTTTCCATCTATTCTCCAATTTTCCTGAAGCCAGAAACAGCACACTTGCCCCAGTTCATAGTCATTGAAAGAGTGGAGTTTGATGCCAGGTTTTAGATTGTTGAATGCCCAGTGGTTTTACTTTACTAAACAGGTTGTTGCGAGAATAAAGCCGATGGCCAAACTTTATTTCTTAGTATTGTCAGTGAGATTTAATTGAGGGGAATCATATTTGCTACCCATTTGTTCATTTAAAGGAAAACTCCATTTATTCCCAGAGTTCCAATATTGACTACAGTGAGTTTGGTTTTGACATGTTCAGTAATGGTTTCTAATAAATGTTATGAGACGAGTTATGCAAATTTGTTTCTGGAATTGGGTCCATAACGGTTCTCTAGCAGCTATCTCAAAGGACCCTTCATCCCTGTTTATTTCAGTTTCTTGATTCTTTTGCTTCCAAAGTTGTGGACAATCTTGGACTGGAGTTCTAAACTTAAAAGCAATGAACTTTTACTGACAATTGGAATCTAAATCCATTTGAGCAGTTCTTTGATTTAGTCTCTGATTCTCGAAGCAATTGTTTGGCAACTGAAATGGGGTATTTCTTTGATTCTGCCCAAGTTCAAAATGTGAAGGAAGCTGGAATTGTGAACTGCCTTGTTTCCAAAAGCTATGGTCTCAGCCTATTCTCTATCTGCCCACGGGTTCTTGTGGCTTCTGGCAGTCAGGAGTCCATGCATGTTCACCATTCAGTTTCCTGCCTCATTATTGGTTTCCCTTTTCTCAGCTCCTACAATTTCAATAAAGTCTCCAGAAGAAGAGCCAGATGTGTTTCTAAGCAAGAATTTAGTCCCAAACACGGATTTTTTTCCCAAAACTGGTGGAGCATAACATTAAATATGCTTTACTCCTCACATCCAAGGCGCTGTGGTGAATTTTGTATAACCAGCATGTCGACATGGGTGCCGATCAACACTCCCTGAGGAGTCCCATAGAGTGCGCGTGATCCCCCAAGCTCCTCGTATGCTCCTCACACTCCTTGAATTCCTTTCCAAGCTTTCGATAAGGTTCCGAAAGCGCATCTTGTTGGCTCATTTTGGTCTCCTCGAGTAGTAGGATACTAGCTTTCGAATATTTTAGGATATCTTCGTGAGTTTTTTTTTTACTGCCCATTCCTCTGCAATTCGAGGAGGTTATTATCATTAAAAACCTTGTTGATTGGGGCCTTGGGAGGTTTTGAGTTGCTTCCACGTTTGATGTCCAGAGTACGCCGATTTGAGGGTGGCTTGTGATCCATTCAACATCGTATTGTGGGTTTCTTGGTTCCTTTCTTCAATTTTTAATTTTCGGCCTCTTGCTTTTTTCTTTGGGGAGATCCACTTTTCATTTGCCTCTTCTGATTCACTTTCCGCTTGCTTCCCATCCTCCGTGATTTGCTCCCTTCTTCTTCGCTGGCAAGTTTCCTTTATCTTTCGAGTTCTGATCTTCCATACCTCGCTGCCACTCATCTGTGTCTTCGGAACACTTTCCTCCGTTTTGGCCATTTCAGGGATTCTCAAGCTATTCTCCTTTCCGGGGCTTCCGTGGATTTGGACTTCTGTGGTTCTGCCTGCTCTCTTCTTTGGCTTCTTGCTCTTGATCTCCCTTTCTTGGCTTGCTTCCATCCTTCCTCTCCTTCTTTTCCGGGTGGGGAGCTTTTGGACATTTGGAAATGGCCGTATTCGTGGCAGCCTTTGCACTTGAACGGAAGTTGTTCAGAATCCAACTTTTGTAAATGGTTTCAGACTCCGACCTTGAGCTTGATATCTTCTGGTAGGCCAACTTCCAGATTCACCTTCACGCGATATGCGTAATAGGTCATCGGGATCCCTTGGTTCTGCTTGATCGATGTAGCGCGCAAGACCATTGCCTATTGCTTGAAGAGATGAGGTATTCCAGCAATGGATTGGAAGATTAGGGAAGTCCGAATTCGCACTGGACGCTTTGGGGATTTCTGAGGCAGGGTCGAAGCTCGGAGTCCATCTATTCAGGTAGAGTCCTTGGGTTCCCATGAAGTAGGGGCCGTTCCTGGATATTAGATCTCTATCCTCCTGTGATATAAATTCGAAGATGAAATATCCACGACCAACCGCGTAGATGGTAACACTATTTGTAATCAGCGGTCTCCAGTTGCTGAACCCAGCTTCAGGATCTTGAGGAGGGCCATAGGCCCATGAATTGGCCAATGAGACCACGTTCAGAGAGAGATAGGGATGACTTTACCTATTGATCAGAGGGAAGAACTATTTCTGGATATCCTTCATTTTGACAAAGCCGGAGCTTCCTCAGAACGCTTTGCTTGCTAAGCACGCCTACCGTGATGGCTTAAATGAGGAGGTAAAGGGGGTTATGTTCCCTCACCTTCCATGGCTAAACCCTAACACACCAGGTTGCACGAGCTCGCGATTTTTTCCTCTTCCAAAGCCTTTTTCGCAAGTATTCAGGTCATCATCCTCAAGAAGTTGTACGTCGTACAACATTTTTAACTGTGGCTTTGACATTTTTATTCAATATGGTTATTATGATATCGCATTTAGAAGTAAAAATTTTTGTATTTGCTTGTGTGGATTTGGCTTATGTGAGGCATTTTGAATTGGAGGTAGGTCCTTATTTGCCATTCATTTTCTTCGATTAAATTTATTCCTTTAAAAAACAGAGAAAACAACTACCCTAACTGTGTCATGTCAAGCTTCAATAACAATTTACAAGCTCACAAATAGTGTGAGTTTGGATGTCATATAGTTTTAGATTCTATTGTCACTCTAGTGGCTTTGACATTTTTACTAAATATGGTTATTATGATATCAAAGCCGAGGCAGTAAAACTTTTTGTATTTTCTTTGTGTGGAGTTGGCTTATGTGAGGTGATTTGGAATTGTAGGTAGGTCCATATTTTTTCCATTCATTTTCTTCCATTAAAAATAGATAAAACAGTTACCCTGACTAGACTCTGTCATCTGAAGATTTAATAACAGTTTAGAGGCTCAAAAATAGTGTGATCTTGGATGTCATATAGTTTTAGATTTTATTGTTGCACTAGTGGCTTTGAAATTTTTACTAAATATAGTTATTATGATATCAAAGCTGACGCAGTAAAACATTTTGTATTTTCTTGGTATGGAGTGGCTATGTGAGGTGATTTGGAATGGAGGTAGGTTCATATTTTGCAAATCATTTTCTTCCTTTAAAAATAGAGAAAATAATTACCCTTACTAGACTCTGTCATCCCAATCTTCAATGTGCTTTATAGGCTCACAACATCAGAAGACTGATGTCATATAGTTTAATATAATTGTTTCTTAGTGGCTTCTGGACGCTTTTATTAAATATGTTATGATATCATAGTTGGAGGCCCAAAAACTTTCCGTGATTTTCTTTGCATGGAGTTTGTTTATGTGAGTCGATTTGGAATTGGAGGTAGGTCCATATTTTCCATTCATTTTCTCTATTTAAATTTCTTCCTTTTAAAAATAGGCCCACAAATAGTGGTGAGCTTGGGTGTCATATAGTTTTTCATTTTATTGTGTCTCTAGTGGCTTTAACATTTTTACTAAATATGGTTATTATGGTATCAGAGCTGACGCAGCTTAAATTTTGTATTTGTTTTGAGTGGAGGTGGCTTATGTGAGGCTTATCATTTGGAATTGAGGTAGGTCCATATTTTACTACTCATTTTTTTACTTTTAAAACAAAGAAAACAGCTAATTGACTAGATCACATGTCAAGCTCATATCACTAATATGCATTGCCTCACAACAGTGAGCTTGGATGTCATACAAATTTAAGATTTTATTGTTAGTTCAAAGGGATTTGATATTTTATTAAATATGGTTATTATAATATCAGAGTTGACGCAGTAAAAATTTTTGTATTTCAGTTTGTGGAGTTGGCTTATGTGAGGCTATTTTGAATTGGAGGTAGGTCCATATTTTTCCATTCATTTTCTTTCCTTAAATTTCTTCCTTTAAAAACAGTTAAAACAGTTACCCTGAATAGAATATGTCATCTCAATCTTCTCGATAATGCCTTTACATACTACAAATAGTGATTGTTGTGGGATCACAAGGCTAAGTCCGATGCCTTATATTTGAGCCGTGTGAGGCTGCCATTCAAGGCAAGTGTTTATGTATTAGTTTTCATGGAGCCTGGCGACATTCTCCACTCGCTCAAAGTGATATATTCTGCATTATTCTTCCTTATTAAAGCCAGAGACCAATGATATGATATCACCAGAGTATTTCCCTTATATTTGAAAAAAACTGCGATTCCATCAGGGTTCAATACGGTATAGTGGTTTTATAATTTTTTTCTTGAATCGTATGATCATCCTCGAAGTTTTGGTTTCTCATATTATTTATTTTAGTATTGTATAGTGGATTTATAATTTGTTTCTTGAACCGTATGACCATCCTCAAAGTTTTAGGTTTCTAACATTATTTATTTTAATATAATTAGTTTATGGATACATGTTTTTTCATTTAATTTTATTATTTGGTATGATATGATTTGTGTTTTCATCTTTATAGGTTATTCCGGTCTGTGCAAACTAGCCAATGGAGCTAGATGGGAATGGGATGAATGGAATGTAGTGAAAAATTTTTGTGGAAAATATTGTGTATCTGGTGGTCATTGTTGACGAAATCTCAAATTTTAGTGGAGGATAAAGAGAGAGACATAAGTCCCTTTGAGAAGGAGAGAAGAAGCAACTTCGAGAGAGAACAACATTTCAGTAGAGATAAGACAAAGAAAGTTGTTACAAGGAGTGGTCACATAGACTGAGGGACAGATGCCAGAAAGGTGGACGTTGGATAATGCATCTAATGAATTTACATTCAGCTACATATATACATTCAATTATGCCTATCACACCTCTCCGTATATACATCTAATGAACCTACATTCAACTATTCCTATTCACATTCACCTCCTCCTCTATCTCTGTTCAATTCTGCGCTTTCTGTTGTTTGTTTATGTGAATGTATGGAAGCGCTTCCAATGTGGTTTCTATGACTTATTGTGGTTTGTGTTTGGGTCTATTTTATGTCATATGTGTGGTGTTTGTGTTGTATATGTCAAATTGTCAAGTTATAGAGGTTGGGTGTTGAATTGGATATGAATGTGAGCTTGTAGATGATTGAAGAAATAGAGACAAGAGTTGGGAGTTGAATCACCTCACCAAGTTGGACGTTGTTTCCTATTCCAGTCAGTGACCTATCATAACTTATTGTTCTCTTTCTGGTTTAGTCGCCCCTGCTTCAGACCAAGGCATTTATGCACGCTTTTCCTTTTAATAAAATTAAATATTATTATATTCTTTTTAGCTCTAGGCTTATTTAATTTAAATGTTATTATCATAATAATAATATGTAAATTTATATAATAATTATGGATGTTTTATAAATTAGTCGCTGCTTTCATGACACTGAAAAAAATAAAATTGCTTGCCTCCAATTCACCCAGACGATGATGGGTTGATTTAAATATGGAGTATAAGAAGGAAAAATATGAGCTCACAACCACATTGGACGTTCAGATAGGTATTATAATTTCCCATTCCTTTCTTGACAATGCTCTCAACATACACTTTCTTTTCCCTTTTATTATGTCAAATACTATTATATTCATTTGTCTCCGACTCTACTCTCTTTCGCCTTCCTTTCTTTTTAAACTAAACTAAAATATATACAGGATACTTCCATGAGGTAGTAAACTTTTGTTTGTTTTTAAACCAAATTAAAAATGGTTTTTTATGATATCAAAGAGGAGGCACCTAAACGTTTTGTATTTGCTTTGCATTGAGTTGGCTTATCTGGGGCGATTTGGAATTGGAGGTAGGAGCATATTTTGTCATTGATTTCCTTTAAAAACAGAGAAAGAGTTACCTTGACTAGACTCTGTCATCCCAAGCTTTAATAATAGTTTACAAGCTCACAAATAGTGAGCTTGGATGTCATAGAGTTTTAGATTTTATTGTTGCTCTATTGGCTTTGACATTTTTATTCAATATGGCTATTATGATATCAGAGTGGAGGTAGTAAAAATTTCTCAGATATGATTTGAGTGAGTTGGCTTATGTGCTTACTCCATTTGGAATTGGAGGTAGGTCCATATTTGCCATTCATTTTCTTCCTAAAAACAAAGAAAAACAATTACCCTCGACTTTGACTGCCATTTGAAGCTTCAATAATCATTTTGATGTCATATAGTTTTAGATTTTATTGTTGGTCTAGTGGCTTTGACATTGTTATTAAATATGGTTATTATGAACTCAGAAATGATCTAGCAGAAAATTTCTTTTATTTGATTTGTTTGGAGTTGGCTTATGTGAGACGATTTGGAATTGAGGTAGGTCCATATTTTTCCATTCATTTTCTTCGATTAAATTTCTTCCTTTAAACTCTTGTTACTTTAAAACAAAAGAAAAACAATTCACCCATCAGAGACTCACATCTCAATCTTCAATAATACTATGTACCACAAATAGTGCGAGTTTGGATGCCATATAGTTTTAGATTTTATTTATGCTCTAGTGGCTTTGACATTTTTACAACATGGTTAGTATGATATCAGAGTCAATTTAAAGAAACAATTTTGTATTTGCTTAAGTGGAGTTGGCTTATTGGAGGCAATTTGGAATTGGAGGTAGGTCCATATTTTGCCATTCATTTTGTTCCTTTAAATTTCTTCCTTTAAAAACAAAGAAACAATTACCTTGAATAGACTCTTTCATCTCAAACTTCAATAACAGTTTACAGGCTCACAAATAGTCTGATCTTGGATGTCATATAGTTTTGGATTTTATTGTTGCTCTAGTGGCTTTGACAATTTTACTAAATATGGCTATTATGATATCGGGATTTATCAGCAAGAAAACTTTTTGTATTTTCTTGGCGTGGAGTTGGCTTTATGTGAGGCGATTTGGAATTGGAGGTAGGTCCATATTTTTCCATTCAGTTTTCATTTAAAACAGAGAAAATAAATACCTCAATAGATCATTATCTCACTTTCAATTACAGCTTATGTGCTCACAAATAGTCTAAGCTTCATGTCACATAGTTTTAGATTTTTATGTCGGCTTAGTGGCTTTGACATTTTTACTAACATGTATATTATGATATCGTGAGATGATGCAGAAAAACGCTTTTTGTATTTTCTTTGCATTGAGTTGGCTTATGTGAGGCTATTTTGAATTGGAGGTAGGTCCATATTTTGCCATTCATTTTTTTCCTTTAAATTTCTTCCTTTTAAAACAGAGAAAACAATTACCCAGAGTAGACTCGCCATCTCAAGCTTTAATAACAGTTTATAGGCTCAATAATAATGTGAGCTTGATGTCATATAGTTTTGAAGATTTTATTGTTGCTCTAGTGGCTTGACATTTTTACTAAATGGGTATTATCATATCGAAATGATGCGAAAAAAAAATTTTGTATTTAAGTTTGCATGGAGTTTGAGCACGCGGACACGATTTGGAATTGGAGATAGGTCCATATTTTTCCATTCATCTTCTTTCATATTTAAAAATAGAGAAAATAGTGACTAGAGTCTGCCATCTCAAGCTTTAATAACAGTTTACATGCTCACAAATAGTGTGAGCTTGGATGTCATAGTTTTAGATTTTATTACTCTCTAGTGGCTTTTACATTTTTTTTAAATCGGGTTATTATGATATCAAAAGCTTCTATAATAAAAAGTTTTTGTATTTGCTTCTATTCGAGTTGACTTATGAGGCATTTGGAATTGGAGGTAGGTCCTTATTTTTCCATTCATTTTCTTTCCATTATATTTTTCCTTTAGAAACAGAGAAACAAGCACTGGTTGACTCTTTCATCTCAAGCTTCAATAACAATTATAGGCTCACAAATAGTGTGAGCTCGGATGTCATATAGTTTTTAGATTTTATTGTTGCTCTAATGGCTTTGAAATTTTTACTAAATATAGTTATTATGATATCGGAAAGGACATTAAAACCTTTACATTTGCTTTGTGTGGAGCTGGCTTCATTTGGAGGCTTTCATTTGGAATTGAGGTAGGTCCATATTTTTCCATTCAGTTTCTTCCTTTAAAAACAAAGAAAAACAAGCATTCCTCGACTAGACTCTATCATCTCAAGCTTTAATAACAATTTACAAGCTCACAACAGGGAGCTTTGGATGATATAGCTTTAGATTTCCTATTGTTGCTCTAGTGGCTTTGACATTTTATTAAATATGGTTATTAAGATATCGAGGAAGGCGTGAAAATTTCTCAGATTTTTTATTATGGAGTTGGCTTATGTGAGGGGTTTTGGAATTGGAGGTAGGTCCACATTTTTCCATTCATTTTCTTCCTTCAAATTTCTTCCTTTAAAAAACAGAGAAAACAACTACCCTGAATAGACTTTGTCATCTCGAGCTTCAATAACAATTTAGAGGCTCACAAATAGTTTGAGCTTGGATGTCATATAGTTTTAGATTTTATTGATGCTCTAGTGGTTTTGACATTTTAATAAATATGGTTATTATGATATCAAAGTTTATGCAATAAAACTTTTTGTATTTTCTTTGGGTGGAGTTTGCTTATGTGAGGTGATTTGGAATTCGAGGTAGGTCCATATTTTTCCATTCATTTTATTCATTTAAAACAAAGAAAACCTACACTGACTAGACTCTATCATCTCAAGATTCAATAACAATTTACAGGCTCACAAATAATGTGAGCTTGGATGTCATATAGTTTTAGATTATATAGTTGCTCTAGTGGCTTTGACATTTTTATTAAATATGGTTATTATGATATCAGAAAGGAGGCAGTAAAAATTTCTATATTGGTTTCAGGAATTATCCATATCTATTCATTTTCTTCTTTTAAAAATAGAGAAAACAGTTACACTGAATAGACTCTGTCATCTCAAGCTCAATAACTGTTTACATGCTCACAAATAGTGAGGTTAGACTATTGTATTAACTTCTGATGCCTTATATTTGAGTGCCAAGGCTTCCCCGCTTCTGTTTCTAGTGGTGTCGTGGGATATATTCTGCATCATGCTTCCTTATTAAAGTTGGAGGCCAATGATATGATATCACCAGAGTATTTCCCTTATATTTGAAAAAATGGTATGCATTCCACTGGCGGTTAAGTATGGTATAGTGGATTTATAATTTGTTTATTGAAGCATATGATCATCCTCTAAGTTTAGGTTTATCACATTATTTATAATATTACCATATTATTTTAATATAATTAAGACCCAGGATAAATGTTTTTTAGTTAATTTTATTATAGTATGATATGATTTGTGTTTTCATATTATAGGTGGTCTGTCCGTGCAAACTAGCCGATTGAGCTGGATGGGAATGGGATGAATGGAATGTAGTGAAAATTTCGAGCCAAATATTGTGTATTTGGTGGATATTGTTGATGGAATCTCAAATTTTAGTGGAGGGATAAAGAGAGAGACATAAGTCTCTTTGATAAGGAGAGAAGAAGCATCTTCGAGAGAGAAAGACATTTCCATAGAGATAAGACAAAGAAAAATTTGTTGCGCAGAGGGAAAGTGGATGAGATGCCAAAGGTGGACGCCGATAACGCGATCTAATGAACTACATTAAGCTACACATATAGGTACAATTATGCCTATAGTGCCTCTATGTATATACATCTAATGAACCTACATTTAGCTATGCCTATTCACATCTCCTCCCTCCCTATATCTGCTCCTTTGGTTTTTGTGTTTTTGTGTATGTGAGTGTATGTAAAGAGCTTCGAATGTGGTTTTTGTGACTTGTTGTGGTTTGTGTCTGTTTTATGTCATATGTATGGTGTTTGTATTGTATATGTGAAATTCTCAAGTTATAGAGGTTGGAGGTTGAATTGGATATGAATGTGAGTTTGGAGATGATTGAAGAAATAGAGCCGAGATTTGGGAGTTGAATCACCTCACCACGTTTGATGCGGTTTCCTATTCCAATTAGTGAGGTATCATAATTTATTGTTTTATTTCTTTCTTTATTTATTCATGTTCCCACAAATACAGGGACATTATACACATTTTCTTCTCTTTTAATAAATTAAATATTTATTATATCTTGTTAGGTCGACTTATCTAAATTAAATGTTATTATCATAATAATAATATCTAAATTATTAAAAATACTGTGCCGTGGTTTATATATTAGTCGTTGCTTGTGCATTAATTGAAAAAGAATAAAATTACATGCTCTGATTCGAATACTATCCATTCGAACAACAAGTTGAGCTCATATCTTTGTATGTTGAAAACAAGATATGTGAATGACTAAGAGACAAGTTCCTACCCTTAGCCATCGACTCTAGGCATGTAGGTACACATTATTCCATTTTCTACGTTTTTAAGGGTTAAATAAATTATTTTATATTAGAATGTTTTCTTAGCAGTAATTTATAGTTTACTGAGATGATGATGGGTTGATTTAAATCTAGATTATAAGGAAGAAATTTGACCCGACAAACCACATTGGACGTTCAAACATGTATTATAATTTCCCGTTCCTTTCTTGGAAATCATCTCAACACACACTTTCTTTGCCCTTTTATTAAATCAAATATTATTATACTCATTTGTCTATGACTCTGCTCCTTTGCTTTACTTTCATCTCTAAAACTAAACTAAATATGGTTATTATGATATCGTGAGCAAGAGGTAGCAAAACCATGTTGATTTGCTTTGCATGGAGCTGGATTAAGGAGGCGATTTGGAATTGGAGGTAGGCCCATATTTTTCCATTCATTTTCTCCTTTTTAAAACAATGAAATAGTTATCCTAATTAGACTATGTCATCTCAAGCTTCAATAATAGTTTACAGCCTCACAAATAGTGTGAGGTATTGGATATATAGTTTTAGATTTTATTGTTGCTCTATTAGCTTTGACATTTTTATTAAATATGGTTATTACGATATATCCTGAAAGGGAGGCACAGTATAACTTTTTGTATTTGCTTTGCGAGGAGTTGGCTTGTGTGAGGGGATTTGGAGATGGAGGTAGGTCCATTTTTCCATTCATTTCTTCCTTTAAAAACAAAGAAAATAGTTACCCCGACTAGACTCTATCATCTAAAGATTTAATAACAGCTTACATGTCATATACATCAGATTTTATTGTCTCTCTAGTGGCTTTGACATTTTTATTAAATATGGTTATTATGATATCAGATATGACGTAGTAAAAGTTTCGGTATTTGATTTGCGTGGAGTTGGCTTATGAGAGGCAATTTGAATCTGAGGCAGTAGGTCCATTTTGCCATTCATTTTCTTCTCTCACAACTTTCCCTTTAAAACAGAGAAAACAATTAACTGAATAGAGTCTCATCATCTCAAGCTTCCAATAATGTAATTTCATGTGCCTGCCAAATAGTGTGTGAGTTTTTGATGTCATGAGGTTTTAGATTTTATTGTTGCCTAGTGGCTTTGACATTTTTACTAAATATGGTTATTATGATATCGTGAGTTGACGCAGTGAAACTTTTTTGTATTTGTTGTGGAGTTGGCTTATGGAGGTGATTTGGAATTGTAGGTATAACCATATTTTTCCATCTCATTTTTCTTTTTTAAAACAGAAAACAAATACTGACTAGACTCATTCATCTTAAGCTTCAATAACAATTTACAGTCTCACAAATAGAGTGATCTTGGATGTCATATAGTCTTAGATTTTATTGCTCTAGTGGCTTGACATTTTTACTAAATATCATGGTTATTAAGGATATCAGACTTGACATAGTAAAACTTTTTGTATTTTCTTTGCATTGAGTTGGCTTATGTGAGGCAATTTAGAATTGGAGGTAGGTCCATATTTTGCAAACCATTTTTCCTTTAAAAATAGAGAAAAGAATTACCCTGACTAGACTCTATCACCTCAAGCTTCACATAGTTTATTGTGCTCACAAATACCCTGAGATCGATGTCATATAGTTTTATATTTTGTTGTTTCTCTAGTGGCTTTGAGATTTTTACTAAATATATATGCTATTATGATATCATATCTGAGGCCTAAAACTTTTTGTATTTGATTTGAATGGAGTTGGCTTATGTAAGTCGATTCGGAATTGGAGGTAGGTCCATATTTTTCCATTCATTTTATTCCATTTTAAATTTCTTTCCTTTAAAACAGCCCACAAATAGTGTGATCTTGGATGTCATATAGTTTTTTATTTTATTTTTCTCTAGTGATTTAACACTTTTACTAAACATGGTTATTAAGGATATCGTGAGCTAACGAGTAAAAAATTTGTTTTTGTTTTGAGTGGAGGTGGCTTATGTAAGGCGATTTGGAATTGAACGTAGGTCCATATTTACCATTCTGCTTTTATTACTTTAAAACAGAGGAAAATAGTTACCCTCACTAGACTCACATGTCAAGCGCATGTCAAGCTTCAATAACAATTTTTAGGCTCACAAATAGTGTGAGCTTGGATGTCATACAGTTTAAGATTTCACAAATATGACATACGACATCGAAGAGGCAGTTAAACTTTTTGTATTTCATTTTGCGTGGACTTGGATTATGTGAGGCGATTTAAATTTATGTAGGTCCATATTTCTTTTCCATTCATTCATTTTCTTTCCTCTCAATCTCTTCCTTTAAAATCTCTTCCTTTAAAAATAGAGAAAATAGTTACACTCAGACCTTCACATCTCGAAGCTTCGAGCACAACTTACATACTCCACAAATAGTGCAGTGTTGTGATCACGTGGCCAAGGCTGAACCTTATATTTGAGCACTGTGTGATGTCAGTTCATTCAAGGCGGTGTCCTCATAATGGTTTCCGATGGAGCCTACAAATGGCCTCCCCACTCCTGTTTCCAGTGATATATTATGTATCATGCTTCCTTATTAAATCCAGAGGCCAACAATACGATATCACCAGAGTATTTACCTTATATTTGAAAAAAAAACGACGATTCCATCAGGGTTAAGTATGGTATAGTGGATTTATAATTTATTTCTTGAAGTTTATGATCATCCCTTGGAAGTTTAGGTTTCTCACGTTATTTATTTTAGTATTGTATATTGGATTTATAATTTGTTTCTTGAACTGTATGACCATCCTCAAAGTTTTAGGTTTCTCACATTATTTATTTTAATATAATTAGTTTATGATAAATGTTTTTTCATTTAATTTTTATTATCAGTAAGATATGATTTGTTTTTTTCATCTTATAGGTTGTCTCTCTGTGCAAACTAGCCAATGGATCTCGATGGGAATGGGATGAATGGGATGTAGTGAAAAAATTTCCTAGGAAAATATTGTGTATTTGTTTAATTGCTGAGTTCAATCTCAAATTTTAGTGGAGAGATAAAGAGAGAGAGACATAAGTCTCTTTGAGAAGGAGAGAAGAAGAAGCTTCGAGAGAACGACATTTCCATAGAGATAAGACAAAGAAAGTTGTTACAAAGAGTGGGAAAGGGATGAAGGAATGAGATGCCAGAAAGTTGGACGTTGGATAACGCATCTAATGAACCTATATTCAGCTACATATATACATTCAGGTACATATATACATTCAGCTATGCCTATCACGCCTCTCCGTATATACATCTAATCAAACTCCTACATTGAGCTATGCCTTATTCGTGATTCACCTCCTCTCATCTCTCTCTTTCAATTCCGCTTCTCATGTTGTTTTTTTATGTGAATGTATGGAAGCGCTTCCAATGTGGTTTTTTGTGACTTATTGTGGTTTGTGTTTGGGTTTGTTTTATGTCATATGTATGGTGTTTGTGTTGGATATGTCAAATTGTCAAGTTATAGAGGTTGAATTGGATATGAATGTAAGATGGGAGATGATTGAAGAAATAGAACCGAGAGTTGGGATTTGAATCACCTCACCAAGTTGGACGTTGTTTCCTATTCCAGTCAGTGACCTATCATAATTTATTGTTCTCTTCTTTCTCGGTTTAGCCTCGTTCCTAGCCGCCTTTGTGTACAGTATGCACGTTTTCTTCCCTTTTAATAAATTAAATATTATTATATCTTCTTAGCTCTTGACTTATTTAAATTAAATGTTATTATCATAATAATAATATGTAAATTTATATAATAATTATGCATGTTTTAAAAATTATTCGTTCCTTGTGCATTAATTGAAAAAAAATAAAAAATTGCTTGCTCCAATTTGAATACTATCCATTCGAACAACGAGTTGAGCTCATATCCTTGTATCTTGAAAACAAGAGTTGTGAATGACAAAGAGTCGAGTTCCTACCCTCAGCCATCGACTCTAGGCATGCAGGTACACATTACTTCATTTGCTCCATTTTTAAATGTTAAATAAAATTTTTCATATTAGAGTGTTTTCTTAGCGGTAATTTACAGTTCACTAAGACGATGATGGGTTGATTTAAATCTAGAGTATAAAAAGGAAAAATCTGAGCTGACAACCACATTGGACGTTCAAACAGGTATTATAATTTCTCATTCCTTTCTTGACAATGCTCTCAACAGACACTTTCTTTGTCGTTTTATTAAGTCAAATACTATTATATTCATTTGTCTCTGACTCTACTCTCTTTCGCCTTCCTTTCTTTTTAAACTAAACTAAATATGGTTATTATGATATCAGAGCGGAGGTAGTAAAACCTTTTTGTTTGTTTTTAAACTAAATTAAATATGGTTATTATGATATTAAAGAGGAGGCACCATGGTTATTATGATATTATTATGGTTATTATGCGTTGAGTTGGCTTATGTGAGGCGATTTGGAATTGGAGGTAGGTCCATATT
>SNQJ01S0072354.1:0-12608 GCA_010110895.2 Picea sitchensis
GCCCTAACCTCATCATCAAAGTCCACTTTTACAGAACTTAGTTGATTAGTAACCGTATTAAATTCATTTAAATGATCTGCAATAGACCCACCTTCTGACATCTTCATATTAAATAATATCTTCATTAGAAATACCTTATTCGACACCAAGGGTTTTTCATACAATTTGGCCAATGCATCCATCAAACCCTTCGTTGTCTTTTCTTTCAAAATATTGAAAGCCACCAATGCTGCCAGGCTCAGCCGTATCGTTCCTAGAGCCTTTCTGTCAAGAATCTTCCATTCTTCGTCCTTCATGGCCTCCAGCTTCTTTGCTACTCCACACAATGGTAGGAATAGATCCTTCTGATATAAATAGTCTTCCATCTGCATCTTCCATAACTGGTAGTTTTGGTCATTAAATTTCTCGATCTACACTTTCCATCTTCCGACATTTCTCCCACTCGAACCAGGAACCCTCTTTTCCTGCGAGTTACCTTACGCTCTGATACCAATTGTTATAAAAATAGGACCGCAGAGAAATAAAATAAAACAAATGCAGAAACAAAACACATAAGACACACAATACAAGAGAGACATAGATTTACGTGGTTCACCCAGTGTGGGCTACGTCCACCAGAAAAATTGCCAGGTCCTTCCTTTATTATTGTCCAACAAATGAAGGGATACAACCTATAGCAAAAACTGTTGTAACTTCCTCTTCTTTCTCTCACAGTCTCCTCTCTCATAATACAATATTCACCATCATCCATAGCCGCAATACAATTCCCTCATAAAAAAGGGTTGCCTTCTAGGGAAAAAAAACCTAACATAATCTCTACCATTAGATTTGCGACCTTATAATGAACGGTCCATATTTACAATGAAATTACAATATACTTTTACAAGGCAATTTTTTCTTTGGGGGCTTCACCCCTGAACCCTTGCTGGGGGCCCACTTGCCCCCAGACCCCCCAGCCGGGGGGATAGCCCCTCCGGACCCCGCAGAGGGGGTACCCCCCCTCTGCACTCCCCCGCGTGGAAGAGTGTACATACTTCTGGGGTGTAAATAATTCATGGGGTATAAACACAGCTGAAAACAAGGACCTTTGAATCAGGAATATAATCAGGCTCCACAACCAACACTGACTTGCTCTATCTCCTTGTCCAGCTGCTCCCATGGATGGCTCTATGTATACAGTCTCCTCGGCTGAAATTCTTCTTTGCAAATGGGTAGATCATCATGATCTCCCATGTCATCCTCTTCATCCTATGTGTCACTAAGTGTCCACTCTGCTGCAAATTTCAGCTTCACAGTCCTATCACTGAGCTGCTGCTCAGCTTTTCCCTGTGACAACTTTGCTGATTCCATATCTCTCTGTGTTGGCTCAAATCCAACCTCTCCCAGTTGTTCCTTGGGATGGTATGGTCCTCCTGCATCTGCTTCCAATTTCATATGTTGGATGTGCATTCTTTGCACTATCACCCTTCTCTCCAGGGCTTCAATCTGCTCACAGAGATCAACAAAGCTCATGTTGTTTGTCTCCTCTTCTTCTACTTCTGTAGTCTCCAGTACTACAATTAATTTCTGTTCAACTCCCTAGTCGAAAGTTTCAAGCCATTCCAATGAATGCTCATCTTCTTCTGTTGCAAGCTTCAGTGCTGTAGTCATCTCTATTTCATCTTCCTGGCTGAAAGTTTCGATCCATTCCAGCGAATGTTTATTTCCTTCTTCTGCTTGGGCAGCCTCTGACATCTGCTCCATTTCTGCGACAGCCACAACTAGTTGTCCTTCCCCTATTGTTGCATCTACAACACAGACTCTTGTCTCAACTGGGCTCAATGACAGGAATATCTGAATTCCTCCAATGATTAGAATGTCCTTCTAATCTTTTTCCTCTATCAGCTCCTCTGGCTGATCCGAACTCAACTCCGAGTTCACGAGACCTTCACGTGGCCTCATCTTCTCTCCCTTGCCCTCCTGGCAATATGGGATTTCCTCTCTGCCCTCCTGATATTCTATGAGGTCAATCGATCTCATCTCCATCAACACTCCTTGCTGACATGAACTCACTTCTGAGTTCCCGAGACTTTTCGACCATCTCATCTCCTTTTCCCTGCCCACCTGGCAAATTGGGAATTTTCTATTGCTCACTTGGTAGTCTATAATATCCTCCAACAATCTCATCTCATTTCCCACCTGGAAATCCAAACTTTCATTTTTGCCTTCCTGGAAGTTCACGAGATCCTCCAACGATATCTTCTCCTCATCATCACTGAGATTCTTCCCAATCTCTGGTTCACAGACATGAACCATCTCCTCTTCATCCCTGAGGCTTTCAGCATGCCTCAACCACATTTTCAGCAACCTCCACTATATTCTGGACAACATCTCCCTGACTGGCCATTTTACCTTCGTCTTCATGGGACATTCATACACCCAATGCGATCTTGCATCCTGTTGAATTTGCAGTGCAAGTTCCTCCATCCTCGCTCTGATCTTGGTGATTTCTTTACCCATATCAGCTTTGCTTGGCTGCTGATGGTTCTTCTTTCCATCATGTCTATGGACTTCACTAGCCATTTTCCTGCCTTCTATATGCCCTCCTGGCAAGCCTACTACTGTCACTCTGCAACCCTTAGTGCTTCTAGCATCCCCTACAGTCCTCCCGACTGTTGCGTACTTGCGAGCAATCGCCACAGAGTTTCAATACTCTGCCTTCCTCTGATACCAAACTAATGTGTATCAAAGTACTCTTTCTCCTCTCACTTCATCTGCCTACAATATACAAACAGAGTCAAGCTCCGATACCACACTTGGTGCGTATCATACTACTCCTTTTTATCTATCTCCTTCTACTTGAAATATACAGACAAAATCAAGATATGATACTAATATGATGCAACACCCCCTGCCTCACCAGGTTCTGTGCGACCTCCTGGTCTTAGGATCGTTCTAATTTCTCCCCGATTCAAGTGACTCCTTCGGTTCCCTGCTGAAACCTCACGAATCTGATCCACATGTCCTTTAGAAACCCCACCTGTGCGAACAAGCACTTGGTGTAAGCTTCACCCTCATGTGACCACAACTGGGCCTTGGCGCAAGCGCTTTTCTCAACTTGCAACTCACAAGTTCGTGGGTCGAAGATCCTCAACTCCTCTTTTCGAAACCCCCGATACTCGAGGTGATGATACGGGTATGGCTCCTTCCTCGTTAGCACTTCTACATATAACTGTAGGCTAGGGATAACTGCTAGCACCTCTCGCTACTCGCGACTTTGTGACTTGAAGTGTTGAGCCCTTGTGCTCCTCCTTTGCAAATCTGTGACTCGCGATAAGTCAATGATGGATTGACCCCTTTCCCAGGAGACGTATGTCCTCCACCTGTCACCTGCTTCCACTTTCCTTTGGGCACTCGTTGCTACCTGTCAATCACGTGGTTCCCACCTAATGGACGTGATGTGTTGCACAATCCCTCACAACTCGCAAGCCCGTGACTTCTGCAGTAAAAAAGAGTTCCTTTCAAACCCCGAACTCCCGAGGCGTGATTCCTGTTAGAAGTTCTGATATGACGGTCCTCCCGTAACTCGGATCTAACAATTTGGATTTCCTTCTCTATTCCTCACCACTCGGAACTTCGTGAGTTGAGTTTTTGAGCCTTGGTGCTCCTTTCTTACGAGAATTCGAAGCACGAGAAGTCAACAGGGTGTTGACTCCCTCCCAGGTGGTGAATTTCCACCTATCAACCATGCGGTCCCCACTTGGTGGATGTGCCATGTGTTCACCTGGGACCTCGACCCTCAACACTTTGCAACTTCTGCAGTTGAAACTGATTCCTCCCAACCTCTGAGACCCTGATATACGAGGTAGCGAGATGCCAAATCTCACGAATCTCCTTCCTCCTTGATCGATGGTTCAGGTTGAATCGTGATCTCCCAACTCAGGAATTTGAATCTCAAAGAACTCCATCTCCCCGCTCACAATACTCGAGTTTGCGATGATGATCCCGATCTCTGCCACCTGTCCTCCAAAATGGACAGTTTTGATGCTTTCGGGATTTCGTGAGTCGGAAATTCCTGTCTCGCGACTCTTCCTCTTCGCATATGGGGATTAAACCTCGTGCAACTCCTTCAAGATCCGATGGCTATTGGCTATCTGTGCAATATCTGACAACCCAGATCTGTTTCTCTTCTACTGCGCTTTCCTGCCTGCACCTGGATGTGAACTTCAATGGTCCAGATCTTTTCCTCTTAGTACCGATCCAATATCTACTGTTGCTCCTCCTTGAGAACGCTCTCTTCTTCCCAAACCTGGAAGATTTCAAGTGTTCCAAAGGCCTCATCCTTTGCTTCCTGATGCGAAGCCTGGATTCTCTACTTATATTCATGTTCTAAAGATGCTATCCCTACTGAGCTCCTTGAAGTCTAGTCCTCCAAAGGGTTCTCCTTGACCTTTCTGCTCATCCTTACAACTATGGCCTGTGCGTGAAAGCACTACTCCTGCTGATCTTTTTCTTCCTTGAATCCTTAAAGTATTCTTTGACTTCTACACTCTTTGCAGGGTCTCTGCACGCACGAAGGTGCTATCCAAACTGAGCTTCTCCTCTCTGAAATCCTGAAAGGTTTCCCGACTTCTACACTCTTTGCAGGCTCTCTATACATAAAGGTGCTATCTCTTCTGAGATTTTCTGTGTCCTGCTTCTGCACTTGACAAGCCTTCAGATGGTTGTCTCACAACACTTCACTCAAGTGTTAGCCTAGTGCACTCCTTACACAGGTCTTTGTCCTCTGTCCCTTTCTCTCCTTGAAGGAATGGAAATTCCCTCTGGAAACTTCCTGCTCAGGCACTTCTTACTGATCCTACAGGGTGTTTAGCAACCCTATGCATCCACTCAATGCCCTCCTGGCCGAGTTCTCCAGAATCCTCAGTGATTCTATTTTTCCTTTGAACAAACAATAGAGTTCTCCTGTGCACTATCTACACCTACTCCATGCCCTCCTGGCAGAGCTCTATAGAATCCTTAGTGACTTTATCTCCTTCTCTTGTGCACTATATGCACCTACTCAATTCCCTCCTGGCAGAGCTCTCACAGAATCCTCAATGATTTTGTCTTCTACTGTGTCCTCTTTTACACAACCTCACCTCCAAGGTGTTCAACAACCTTGAGGTTTTTCCTTGAGCCAATGACTTCGGCTGGTGCGCCCTCCTGTGTAATGTCCCCAAGGCTGAGCCCAGTTATAAATATTGTTTATGAAATGAGTTGTTAAAATGTTTTATAGGCTGGTGAGCCAATTTTATATAAGCTGGTAGGCTTATGTGATTGTTAGGCCAGAGAGCCTAAGGGTTGAAGGCCAAGAGCCTAATTTTGTACATGTATCAATGCAGAACATTAATAAAATATAAACACCACCGCGTGCAGACCGAACATGATGAATGAGTGATGGGGGACTAAGATTCAACAGAGTGGGCAAGGGATTAGGGGTTGGAAGGTGGGAAGAGGGGCTAAGTGTTGAAACTAGGGGGCTAAGCATAGGGGCTTAAGTCCTTGGGAATAATATTTTAATATTATTCCAAAAAGACCATGTGAATTATATGTTTTATCCTAAGTTCTTTTTGGAATAACAAGTGATTTCCAAATGGGGAGGAACACATGCTAATGGAAGGCATGTAGTTTCATGGGTGACAAGTGTCAACCCAAGCCCATGCAAATAAAACGACTGAGATGAGTTGTGGTGGGGGTTCTCCTCCATTCTACCCAACCGTCTGAGCATGAACCGGTCCAACCTTTGCAGGAGACCTTGTGCATCTTATGAACCGTACATCCCTTGAACCAGTGGCTTGTGTTGATTTATGGAAAAATCCGATGCATACTCTGTCTGAGAAGATCGAGCCTGTGTGTGGAGTCTCTGTCCCAAAGCCATAACCATGAGACCATCCTGTCATTGCTGAGCCTGTTTGGAAAGCTCGTGTCTGTTTTTCCCGTTGGTTGTTGTGGTCACATAGTGCTGGATTGTGTGTGGCTTGTTGGCCAGTTTGTACAACACTCTCTCTAGGTGAGAGAGGTGGTTGAAGTTTGAAGAATAGGTTGTTGGGACTATGAAAGACTTTCTCCATGTGAGAGAGTGCACAGAGGAAGGAGAGAACTCCTAGAAGGAACCCTATAGCTTCCACAGAGCTTGGAGACTTCTTGTCCGGTTTGTTGTTGAAACCCAAGGCAAGGGAGGTTAGCATCCGAAGGACTATCTAAGTGACAGAGAAGGTGTATACTCCTGGGGTGGAACATGCATGTGGGGAAGGAGAGTCTGTGGGAAGTACGTATGAGTGGTTCCTAGGAGAAAATTCCTTCCTTGTGACTGTGTGTTTTCCCTGTAACCTCAGCCTAGCCTAGGATTCCTTGCCTTAGGGGTGGAGCTTAGTCCCATCTCGGGAGTGACCCACTGCTGAGCTTGATGAGAAGTGTGGTCTAAGGCTGGGAGGTTCGTGGAAGGCCTGCACCTGGTTGGTAGAATTACCACCATTTCAAAGATAAGTACCAGATGATGTTTTAATTACTTTTCGGCATGTCTGTGTATTTATATTTATCATGTATTCTGTTGTGCATATGAATTACTGTTAAAGCCATTGATTATTTATAATAGTAGTAATTCTTATGGTTACTCTGAGTTTAAATGTGTTTCATTTTCTTAAATGCATGTCTTATATATAGAAATAAGTATGAGATTGTTATTCCACGAAGTAGCGCCTGCTCTGAGTCAAAGGGGGTGCTACAGTTTGGTATCAGAGCATTACAGTACGATAGGGTGTTACATATTGGTATCAGAGCCAAGGTTTCGATGTTGAGACTAGATGGGCCAATTGAGTGGTCTTTGGACTGAGGGTTTGAGGAGAAATTGTGTCTGGAGGACCAATTTCAGACCTTTGAATACTCATGAGTGTCAAGGAGTTACTTGACCATTTTACCAGCTCAGGAGGTGTAGCTGTGTTATGAAACTGCAGTCGGGATGGCATCTGGCCACAAGGAGAGAGGACTCCACACCAGAAGTGTTGGAACCGTAGGATCTATTCGGGGAAAAGGAGGACCCTCATGACCGTTAGATTTGGAAAACGTGCGCATGGTTTAAAAACCCTTTCGATTTGCACAGGAACGTGGAAATCGCGATACGCAAAATCCCAAATTCATTGGGACCGTCCCTCAGGGGGGGACACATGGCTGCCAGACGACATTTAGGCACCTGGGAAACCAAAGGGGAAGAACCTTGTTTTCGCAAGTCGTGAAATAGCGAAACCTGAAATTCTGAAACGATCTACACCGTAGATCGTAAGAGAGGAACTTGACCATTGGATCAAGTGGAAGAGTAGACAGTAATTTTGGAATTTCAGCAAACAGAAGTTCGAGATGTGTGGATGCATGAACTCTCGATGCCCGAAACCCAAAACGCTGAAAATATCTGCACCGTAGATCTGAGGAAATTCTAACCGTTGGATTGCCTTGTAATGGATGTGGACACATGGGTGTGTACCACGTGCCAGTGAGTTGATAAGACAATCAAGAATGGTGGGACCTGATGATGTCACTGAAGGTGACGTGGACCCTCTTTAATGTACCACGCGCCACCATGGTTAAGGGCGACAACTGTGCTGTGGGCCCGGAGAGTAAAGTACATCAGAATTTTAGAATTTGGGAGTTGGATTGACATGGGGTTGGGAGTCACTGCATCGTGAACTCCCAGGCACCGAAGACCCAAAAACCCAAAGTGCCGATTCCCAAAATCCCTACCTTGGTTGGCGACAACTATGTTGTGGGCCCAAGGGGAGAGAGGTTGGAAGTTCGGGAGCTAGGAGTTGGAGAGGGAAGCGAGTGCGAGAACCTTCGGTGACCAAAACCTCGAAACCCAAAACACCAAAGTTCCGAAATCCCAAAATTTTCAAAGGACATAACAATTGTCGAGGATTTAACTCTTGGATCCTCGTGGACAAAAACCATGAAAACCGAAGTTCCAAAGTCCTGAAAATTTGCAGAGCCAAGAAGGGCTCAGAAAACTTAGTGAATTTGAAACGTTTTCTTATTCATGTTGGTTAATGAATGTTGTGGTTTTGATTAAGGGGTAAGGCCTAACAAACTTCAGTTGACTGGACGTTGTGTGTGAAGAGTTCAACGAGTGTCAGGACAACCGACTATAGAAATGGAAGAGGTACAGATTGCCTACAAAATAGAGGAAAAAAGGGTAGGAAGAGATGTCAACTTGGGAGTCGAAGGATCGAACTTCAATGGGCATGAAAGAGAATTGGATAAGGAAGGAGATATGATGAAACTCATTGAAAGATTGCAGAAAGATGCCCAGGCTCGCTGAGCTGATAGCCGAAAGATCATGAAAGTCAGGGATAGGCAAGGTGAATTCAACTTAAAGATGTTGAAGAGCCTGGAAAGAATAGAAAGGAAACTGGAAAAGGAGAGTGACACAAGCAAAACAGGGAGTTGCAGGACCCCTGATAGGAGAAGAAGATCGAGGAGTGGCAACAGACATCATCTTCGCTCCCCAAAACATTCCAGTAGGGAAGCACATAGTAGTTCAAGCCCATCCCCTACCAGAAAACACCGAAGATATGGAGTGGATGAGTTGAAGGGAGAGATGAACAAGATCAATCCTCCAACGTTTGATGGAGAATATAAGAAGGAGGAATATGCCAAAACCTGGTTACTTGGCATGAGGAAATATTTCCAACTGCAAAATTATTCCTCTCATGCAAAAGGAAGAATTGCGATGTATCAATTGAAAGGAAAAGCATCCATGTGGTGGGATCGGTTTGTGCAGGTGCAACACATTAGTGAGAAAGATATCACTTGGAAGGAGTTAAAGGTGTATTTCGAGAAGAAATAACTGACTAAAAGATACTATAACAGAAAGATGAAGGAGTTCTTCGAACTCAAGCTAGGCAGCATGACCATTGATGAATACGAACGAAGTTTCTTGGAACTACTGAAGTATGTTCCATTCATCAAAGATGAGGCTGTCAAGATTCAGAGGTATCTGAGTGGACTACCACCTACCATTGGTGACAAGATTCAGTATGATGATATTAAGACTATGGAAGAAACAATAAGAAGGGAAAAATGCTTGTATGAACAACAAAGAGAAAAACCTCATTTTCGTAAGGCTTGGGATGACCGGAGGAAGTTGAAGAAGGAATAGAGGCAGAAGGGAAACACACCTTCCTTTTTCAGAAACATCCCTCAGGGACAACCATCCTTTAGAGAGCCCACGAAGGCTGAAGTGGGTGAACAAATGCCCAGATCACCACCTATGGAGTGTTGGGGTTGTAAAGTAAACCATAGGTACAGAGACTGCCCCCACAGAAAAGATAAAGTGAGAATTGTCCACTATGTTTTGCAAGCTGAAATAGTGGAGGATATGGGAAGTATAATGCCAAGGATCTACACATCCCTGGACAACAAGCAAGCTGAGTTTCAATCACACATGATTGAAGTGGAAGGTATGATTAACAACCGACCATTTAGTATTTTAATCGATTCAGGGGCTAGCCATAGTTATGTAGATCCTAGGGTGGTGGAAAGTTTGCATTTATCAAGAAGAAAACATGAAAAGTCTTGGTTAGTGCAGTTGGCTACAGGAACCAAGAGGAAGGTTAGTGAGTTGATTAAGTCCTATCCTGTGGACATGAAAGGACTGAGCATGAAGGCTGAATTGTATATTCTACCTTTAGGCTTTTATGACTGTTTAATTGGAATGGACTGGTTGGACCAGCACCATGCCCTCCTAGACTGTCATAACAAGAGGTTTACATGCATGGATGAGGAGGGGAATCAGAAAATAGTCTAAGGGATTCTTAGAGGTGTGGCTGTTAGAGAAATCTCAGCCATGCAACTGAAGAAGTGCTACAGAAAAGGCTGTCAATTATTTGTAGCCCATGTGGAGGAAGCATCCAGAGATGAAGTCTCAAGGATTGGAGACCTTGAAGTACTCACAGAGTTCAAAGATGTATTTCGGGAGGTACCTGGACTACCTCCAAAGAGAGACATCGATTTTTCTATAAATTTGATGCCTGGAGCAGCTCTAGTTTCGAAATCTCCTTATAGAACGAGTATGCCAGAGCTGAAAGAGTTGCAATTGCATCTTGAAGAGGTTCTAAAGAAGGGGTACATTCGCCCCAATGTTTCAACTTGGGGTGCACCGGTCCTATTTGTGAAGAATAAGGATGGGACGTTGAGGTTGTGCATTGATTTCCAGCAGTTGAACAAGGTAACTGTCAAGAACAAGTATCCTCTGCCGAGGATCGATGATCTTTTCGATCAGTTGAAGGGTGCGAAAATATTTTCGAAGATAGATCTTAGATCATGATATCACTAGGTAAGAATAAAGGATGAGGACATTAGCAAGACTGCCTTTAGAACAAGGTACGATCATTACGAGTTCACAGTGGTGCCATTTGGACTGTCAAACCCACCTACTATTTTTATGTGCTTGATGAATGGTGTATCCATGGACTATTTAGACAAGTTTGTCATAGTCTTCCTAGATGACATCTTGGTGTATTCCAAGTTAGAGAAAGAGCATGAACAACACCTGAGACTAGTGCTGCAAGTGTTGAGAGAACACCAACTGTATGCCAAATTGAGCAAATGCTCATTTTACCAAAGGCAGATCCATTACTTGGGGAACATTATTTCAAAAGAAGGGATTGTTGTGGATCCTGAGAAAGTTGAGGCCATCTGAGAATGGTCAGCGCCAAGGAATGCAGAGGAAGTTAGATCCTTTATGGGTCTAGTGGGCTATTATAGAAGGTTTATAGTAGGGTTCTCAAAGTTAGCTCATTCTATCACTTCCTTGCAAAGGAAGGAGAAAACGTTTTAGTGGATTGAAGAGTGTGAGAAAGGTTTCCAACGATTGAAGCAGTTGTTAACCAATGATCCAATATTGAGGATTGTAGATCCAAATATGGATTTCGTGGTGTGCACAGATGCATGTAAGGAAGGGTTGGGAGGAGTTCTCAGCCAAGATGGATTTGTAATCTGTTATGAGTCCAGGAAGCTGAAAGAGCATGAAAATAATTATTCCACTCATGATTTGGAGTTGGAAACAATTTTCCACACTCTGAGGAAATGGATACATTACCTCATGGGAGGGAGATTCGAACTGAGAATAGACCACAATGGTCTAAAATATTTGTTTGGTCAGCCGACTTTAAACGCTAGACAAAGTAGGTGGTTGGAGTTTCTGTGTGAATACGACTTTGATATCAAGCATATCAAGGGGAAGGAAAACAAGGTGGCTGATGCACTCAACAAAAAAGTGCATGAATTACATTCTACAACCATTAGCATGTACAAGACTGATATTGAGGATAGAATTTTGGAAGCTGCAAATGCAGATTTGCAGTACAGAGATTTAGTAGCAAAGATATAGTAGAGTGAAAGGCCATAGAAAAGGGAAAGTTACACCTTGGAAGCTGATGGATTAATTCTGTATAAATACAGAGTGTATATACCCAATGTCTAGGAATTGAAACTTGTGATTCTAAAATAAATGCATAACGTGACTTATGTTGGACACCCTGGATATCAGAAGACTGTGGGAGTAGTAAAAAACCATTACTTTTGGCCAGGTATGAAGAGGGAGATCGTTGAATACATCGCCAAATGTATGGAGTGCCAAAAATTTAAGGCTGAGCATAGGCACCCAGAGGGGTTGCTGCAGCCTTTTCCCATTCCTGAGTGGAAGTGGGAAGTGGTGACTATGGATTTTATTAAAGGATTTCCTAGAACAAGCAAGCATCATGATTCAATCATGGTTGTGGTGGACAAGCTTACAAAAGCTGCACATTTTATTCCATTGAAAACCACTCACAAGGAAACAAATGTTGTTGATATCTTCTTAAAGGAAGTGGCACGATTGCACGAAATTCCTAAAACGATTGTGTCCAATAGAGACCCGAAATTCACCTCGAATTTATGGAAAGGATTGTTCAAAGGATTCGACATGAATCTTAACTTTCATACAACTTATCATCCTGAGTCTGATGGACATACATAGAGGGTGAATAGAGTAATAGAGGACATGCTGAGAATGTACGTGATGGACAAACCATCAAGATGGGAAGACTACCTCATTTGGTAGAATTCGCCTACAATAATGGGTATCATGCATCATTGAAGATGAGCCCATTTGAAGCACTTTATGGAAAAAAGTGAAACACTCCAATGAGCTGGGATAATCCAACTAACAGAGCAGTAGTTGGGCCAGAGTTGCTCAAGGAGACGGAGGACCAAATGATAAAAATTAAGCAGAATTTGAAAGCTGCCTAGGACAGGCAGAAAAGTTATGCTGATAGGAACATAACCCACAGAGAATTCAAAGTGGGTGATCATATTTTCCTGAAAGTGAAAACTAACAGGAGTTCCCTGAAGCTGGGAAGTTGTGCCAAGTTGGAAGCAATATTTTGTGTGCCATTTGAAATCCTGGAAAGGAATGGGACAGTTGCATACGTGCTTGCATTACCTGCATCTATGACTGTACATAATGTGTTTCATGTTTAATTGCTTAAGAAATATATACCTGATGCTAATCATGTTATCGACTGGAATGTGATTCAGGTTGAACCAGAAGGTGTCCT
>SNQJ01S0072354.1:34230-50639 GCA_010110895.2 Picea sitchensis
AAATTCTTTCTTGGAATCACTAACTACTACTAATTTATTGAGTTATTAAGTGCATACAAGATTCATCAACACATGGAGATCACAATATATTCAAGATGTAGAAGCACAAGCAAAGATCTGACCTTTTGATTATGAGCAATGTAAGATCAATACAATAGATGACCGATCTGGCATAAACCTCAGATGGTCGTACAAGAAATAGATATGAGATGCTACAAAATGCTCCCGCTAATACAAAATAATGCCTCCAAAGGAGAAATAAGAAATGAAGATCAATACAAGTAGATCTGAATGTCAAACTCTCCAGCTGAAGAATGCCATGCTCCAATAGAAGGATGAAACCCACAATAACTCGGCCCTGCTGCCAAAAGTGTCCAATCACCCTAAGAAATATGCCAATTGATAGATCAGGTGATGGTAAGAATAACCCAGGTGCCTGAATCTCCAAGATCCCTCTCAATCTCCATAGATCTGAATTTCCCAGTGAATGGGGTGCCCCACTAGATGACTGAAACCCTAGCTGGTTCAGCCATGATGAAGGAGGCCTCCAAATGCTCTGAAACTCTCCCAGAATATAGATCGGGCAATGGTAAGAATAACCCAGGTGCCTGAATCTCCAATATCCCTCTCAAACTCCGTAGATATGAATTTACCACTGAATGGGGTGCCCCACTAGATGACTGAAACCCTAGCTGGTTCATCCCTGATGAAGGAGGCCTCCAAATGCTCTAAAAATCTCCAAGAATATAGACTGGGATATGAGAATCCTATGGGAGAAGTTTCCAGCTCAGATCTCAAGAAGATCTCCCTAGATCTGAGTTTTACTGAATCACAGGATGTCTCCCTATGGCTCCACGACGTCCCAATCTGCAGACAAATATAGAATGATGATAACCCTCTAGAAAATCCCTTAGACTGATGGTCATGCCCCTGAAAACAAAACCAACTATCGGAATGGCCCTAGGCCCTCAAGATAAACTGGATCGAACCTCCCTCGATAAACTGGCCCTGAGACTAGAATGGTGTGGAGGAGTCTTTCATCCTCGAGACCAAGCTGTGGAACAAGGTGAGTGGATATTTCACCACTCATTTTCTCCCAAGGGTTTGTACAACAAAACCCCCAAACTGAATTCTCAAGAGCAATAGCAAATGCTAATCCAAAACCAGAATGAGTAATAGGTGCACCCCAGCCTCTTACTTATACTTTTAATTCTAATTCTCTGTTGAGTTAGGTTAACTCCTAGGGTTAATCTTCTATTATTCTGTTGAGTTATCTTTTACTCCTTTATCCTTTTCCTTTCTTAATTCAACTTAAAAATATAACTTTTAACTTCTTGACTTCCCCCCCTTCAGTGTGAGACTATGACCTAGTGGGGGTGCCCAAGCCATTGAGTCTCCTCATCACCTCTCTAAGAGGTGGGGGACATTACACTTGGCCTCACCCTCAAGACTCCCAAAAAATGAGTCTCATTTAAGCCCTTTTTAGACTCTATAAACATGAAAATATTGTTGAGCGATCTTGTTGCCCTTCACGCTCACCAAACTAAAACTTGAAGGCACATCTACCCAACAGATGTTTACCCATTTTTCGGTCTCGATGGTCAATTGTATGAACAAAGGTATACTCTAGGAGCTTTGGTTTTCTAGAAGAGTATTCTCAGGTATAAGTTTAACCCTTTTTGGGCTTGAGGGACTAAATTTACGATAAAGGAACCCCCACAGAGTCCATAGTTAAGCTCTTTTGAGACTCCCTAAAATTGAAAAGATTTTCGAGTTACCTTGTTCTTTCACACGTTAAATGTTTCCAGAAGAACATCCCCTATGAAGTCCATAGTTAAGCTCTTTCCAGAATCCTTAAAATTGAAAATATCACTAAGTGACCTTGTTCTTTCACACTCGTTAATTGCTTCAGAAAAACATCTACTGGCATGAGTTTACCCCTTTTTTCGGCCTATAGATTAAGGAGGAAAAAGGTACACCTCGGGAGATTTGTCTTGTCAGGAGAGTTCTCCTCAGTAAATTTTACCTTTTCGGGATAAGGAGACTAAATATAGAAAAAGGCAACGATTCCATAGTTAAGTTATTTTCAGACTCCTTAAAATTGAAAAGATTGTCGAGTGATCTTGTCTTTGCCACACTCATTAAAATGATTTTGAATAGATGTCTTTTCGGTGCTACTTTACCTCTTTTTCGAACTGACTAGACTACCTCCGAAAAAGGTAGCCCAGTGGAGTCTTCTTTTACGCTTTTTCAGACTCTCTCAAAATGAAAAACCACCGAGCTTACCTTCTCTGGGCTCGTTAAAATTACATTGAAGGACATTATCATTATGTCCTATTAATCAGATTTTCATTCCTATGTCTTTGGCCTAATGACAGCTCCATGTTTCTCTCAACTGAACCTTTGAAGCATTCTATATATGCAATCCTTGTAGCACTTTGCCTCTGCGTTTTGACACCTTGACCCATGGAGGAATTTTCCTGAGTGTCCTTTCCCTGCACATGTTTACTTTCTATGAGAATTAGTGTGTTCCTTGTGCTTGGAACTAGTATTCTAATGACACTTATTCTTCCTTTGTAATGTAGCATTCTTTTATTCTTTTTAAAGCTCTTCAAAAATATTGAAAAAGACAAAAAAATCAATTATACCCCAAAACGAGGATGGGAAAAGTATTTTATTTTTATGGAAACACAATGAGTCACTCTTGGACAAAGCACATCCTTCTGTTTGTTCGTCAAGCTTTGGGAATAAATATGACCTTAGGAAGTTGTTCTCACTACATAGAGCTCTGTCCTCCTCCATTTAGTTATTCTTCCAAACACATGGAAAGTTTGCGTTGCCTCTTGCATCATGAAATTATGTCAATATCTTGATGCCTAAGTCTGATCATCTGTCATGCTATTTTCCAAGGGAAGTTTTTACTCATCCTGAGTTGGCTCTTCTGTAGTTTGTTTCTTTCCCTCATGCATGACCATTCAGAAAGTCCAATCAAGTCCTTGTTAAAAATCACTGAAGTTATCCGCCTGATCACCGAGATCCTCTTGTATGTTCTCTGACGAGCCGTCGAAGACCTCTGGGTAGTGAATTCGTACACTCACATTATAGTCCTACCCGAGTTTTGAAGATATTGAATTTGTTTCTCGAGCTCTGAAGGCCTCATCTCCAACCATCTTAGCTTCTTGAAGATGGATACTATACATGTATATCTTTGATTTTGAGATGTAGATCCACTGTGTATTGCTCACGGATAAACTTTATATAGTTATATGACATGGATATGTAATGTATTTGATTGGAAACCATGATTTATTTCATCCCGAGCATGGGTATGCCCGCCTCGGTGAGACAATTATTATTTTTGCAGATGGCACCTCCCGAACTCTGGTCCCGGGCTTACTCACTTCGTACGTTGGTGAAGATTTGTAATGTATTTCAGCCATCAAATCCTCTTCAGATATCACACATTAAGGGGAGTCTTTTATAACCCTAAATTTCACCATACATGCATACCTGGCATTAGGACATCTTACTTGCTATTTTTGCTAAGCCATCCCTAAGAAACTCTTCTTAAAAACACTATTTTTGAAGATGTACGTTCCCTGCACCGCTACTTCCCATGTACACACACTTGATGCACCATTAAAACTGACATACGTACACTAGTTGCACCATTACAACCCGTGTATACCCACAAATGTTTCAAAAATTAAAAAGTTGCAAGGAATTCATTGAGATCACGGGCTATTGGGCAGTTTCCCAACTATTCCACTGCCTATATCCCATCACCCAACCGAATAACCATCCTTTTTTCATATAAAAGGAGGTGTTTGGGTCTCATTCCAAATATAAGAATAAGAATAGTTAAACTCTGCCCATTTCACTTTCCCCCCTTGCCCCAAGAATTTGCATCCACATTGTGAGTTTTGAGCCAGAATTCCCTATTCTTTCCTTTTTCCTCCATTGCAAGCCTAATTCATTCCCTAGAGAGAGATGAAGAGGAGAAAGATACGTGGAAGTGTAGTTGGATCTTGGTGAAGAGGAGCTCGGACTAGGTTCGAGGAGCAGTCATTGATCTCATTTTAAGTAACTTTGTGATCTTAATAAAAAGGAATACTTTTTCTGTCTCGAATATGATGTGTTCAATATTTATCTTTGATTTATATTTGATTATGAAATATAACCCACTAATTCATATATAAGATGCATGTTCATAGTTCTTTGTTTTTCTATTTATCAATGCAGGTCAGCCTTGGGAGGAGACTTGTAGTTGAGGTGCATTCAAATGCAAAAGGATTGACATTGGACGTGGATTTTAAGGTAGATTTACCAGATCTTTTTATCTTGTGTTTTATCCATGGATGTGGGGTTTATTTGGGGTAGTTGTTAAAAAGTAGGAGACTTTAGACGGTTAGCTCTGCCTACATGTTGAACCCTAGTGTAGTCCATAGGGGGGTTTTCCCACTATATCACTCGTGGACAAGAGTCCATAATTTTTTTTCTAGAGGAGTATGATGCATGAGCATCATCAGAGAGAACATGTGGTAGGACAACTTAGCGCATGGGGATCATTTCAGAATCTAAAATGATGGGAGTTACTATGAATCTTTTGGAGCTAATTGGAAAAATGGAAGAAGATCAAGCACTTGGAAGTTGATGATCACGAGTGATCTAGGAGTTTCACTCCTAGCCTTGAATGTAACCAAACTTAGGTAGCAGTTAGGTTTTTTTTTCGAGTAGATGAGTAGTCGGAGGGAACCCTAAGGACCCTCTGAGATAAATAGAGGTTTTATACGCCCAAATGAGGCTGTTGTGAATTAGTAGGAAAATTATGAGTTTTTAGTTGTTGTTTGATCATAGTTGTAGCCATTTACTTTTGAATGAATATAACAGAGGAAAATGGATCCAAATGCATAGTGTTGTTACTGTTTGCAATTCCCTGTTATGGTTATTTTCATGAATGAATCAGTTTTCGTTTCGATTATTTGAAACTGTAAGATGTTAGTATAAGTTTGAATTGTTCTCTTATATAATTTATGCAAGGAGTGCATACTGAAGGAAAGGAGTGTCTGTAAGAGAGTCTTTTTGACTCGAAGCTCATAAGAGATAGTGTGGAACTTTTGTATGCAGAGTGTGCATACTAAGCGCAAGGGGTGCGCATAGAGGTGAACTTGTTTCAAGTTTGAAAGCTCAGGATATCGAGCGTAGACTATGCCGGGAGGGAACCTGAAAGTATTTTGAAAGACACAGAAGGGTCGAGTCCCTTAGAGATTGAGTAAGTTGAAAACTCAAGGAGAACTAGTGGAAGTTTGCACGTAGAGCGCAAGTGTACGCTAGGGTGAAGTCAAAGTCCATTGACAAAAGATCAGAAGGGATGGTGCTTTCTAGAAGTGCAGACAAGGTCCAAGAGATGGACTCATAGGTGGAACAAAGGTCGAGGCCTTTGGGTACTTAGAAATTATTCTAAGTTAGAGGAAGTCAAAAGCTTAGGAGGGAGAGTGACAGTGATTGTTGGATCATTGATTCGGAGGACCAACAACCATCCGATCAAATCAAGGTGTGCGAGCCTTAGCATTTCACACACGTAAGAGAGGGAACTTGCCAAATTTCTGAAGTCCCAAAGTAATTTGGGACTGTCCGATTGTCTGAAGTAAATATTAACCGTCCAATCGTCCGAAGGAAATCTCAAGCTTCAGATAGTCCAAAGTAGAACTGAACCATTAAATCTGAAGAACATGTGACAAAAATCTATGGATCCTGGATAAAGACCTGAAGTAAACGTCAATTGTCCGATCCAGAGGGCATGTGGCATAAATTCGTTGGCTTAGGGTAAAGACCTGAAGTAAATATCAACCGCCTAATTTGGGAGAATTAGATCTGAATCATTGGTTTGGAAGAGGAAGATCTTATCCGTCGGTCCATAAGCACTGTCAATATCATAAGATTGACGGTCACACTCGATTGCGGGGCCAGAAAGTGTCTAGACGTTATAATTTTGAGGGCGGGCCGCAATCGAAACCACGATATCGCTGAAGAGGTACGCGACAATTGGAGGTAAATTGCAGGGAGAAAAGCAGTTGATCCAAAACCACTCTTGGGAGTGCCTGTAATCATGCGTTTATGCAAGAACCTAGCCTAAGGTCACATGCAACGAGGGGATAATAAGAAAAGAGCTAGTACCTGAAATCTGAAAGTTAAACAGTTGTGGAAAGAGGTCGTGAGTTCCATAGAACATGAACCGGAGGAATGAGAGGACCTGTGTTAATTCGCAAGTGAGACCATTAAGATCTCAAAGAGCCAATTCGGCTCATAGTTGAAGATCCTTGACCGGGAGGTCACATAGCCCTTAGGAGAGAAGGGGGGGTTGCATCACAATGGCAGTGACAATGACAATTATTTTGGTAGTGAGAGTTTGGTCTACACTTATATTTCAAGGAAAAAAAATGAGGAAAGGAAAGGGGGTTGTAGCCTTCTTCCTATTGGATCCGAAGAATAAGGGAGTTGGATATTCTTTTAGATTGGAGCTTGAGAATCAGAGGGTTTTAGCCTCCTTCTGGTTAGAGCCAAAGAATTTAGGGAGTTATAGATTCCTTCAAGTTGGAGCCTGAGAATCAGGGGGTTGTAGCCTCCTTTTGGTTGGAGCTAGAGAATTCAGGGAGTTGTATCTTGCTTCAGGTTGGAGCCTATAAATATGGGGTTGTAGCCTCCTTCCAGTTGCAGTTGGAGAATTGGGAAGTTGGTGCTTCCAATGAATGCACTATTTTTTATATAAGAAAGATTTTCGTGGTTTTCTTCCATTTTGGTTTCCATGTAAATTATGGTGTAATGTGTACTTGATGTGATGTTGTTGATGTGACGCTTTTTATTCTTATATGCTCATGATATATTGATGATATATTGATGATATACTATTGATTAAGGTGAATTTTATATATTGTGGTTAAAAGTGATAAAAGTGCTCATATTGATTCACTCCCCTCTCAATATTCCAACAATTGGTATCAGAGCATGTCCTTCAAGAAAATAGTTCGACCAATGGAAGGAATATAATGGATTACACTGAGAATGGAGCACCAATATTCAATGGTCAAAATTGTCTGGATTATGAGATATGGAGAAAAATAATGATAGTACTTTTATAGGCACATGGATATGATGTTTGGAAATCAGTTGTTATAGGATACACTATTACAAATCAACCAAAGACTGCAACCAAGAAGTAATTAAAAAGAAACAAAAAAATAGCAATGGATTTCATTTGGGAAGGATTACCTCATCCAGTAAGAGAGAAAGTGGGAAAATGTTCATAAACCAAAGAACTTTGGGATAAGCTAAATAATGTATACTTTCAAGACTATCCCATCAAAAATGAAAAGAATTCTAAAGAAGGTGAAGGTACATAACAAGAATAAATATGCTCACCATGTTAGATAGATTAAGAAGAAGAAGATTGTGAATGAGGCATGATAGAAATTGAAGAAGAATTAATCAGTGCCTTAGACGAATTGAAAAAAAGAAGAAAGAAAAGTAGGTATCTTAAAGAACAATTAGACAAGAAGCCTTCTCAAGAAATTTCCAAAGAATCCCAGCAAGTCATCATGAATCTAAAAGCTTAGCTAGAATAAGCCAAAAGGAATGAAGAAACATACACAAGTTAAATGGAAGAAAAACGACGTTTGAAAGATGAAATAGCAGCACTAAGAAAGGAAGATATGGCAGAGAAGTAGTGTTTGGAAGATGAAAGAAAGGAAGCAAATAAGAGAGAGAAGATATTGACAGATCATATTAAGAAAAGAACTGAGGACCTAAATCATATTGAAGAAGAATTTGGTCAATAAGAGAGAAGACTTGAAAAACAAATCATCTCCTTGAAAATTCAACTTGAAGAAGAAAATAGAACAAAAGAATTCATGAAAATTCAGATGATGAAGAAATAAGAAGAGGTTGAGAAGCTTGAAGAAGAAATTGCCACATTAAGAGTTAAAATAATCCAACTCAAAAAGAACGTTGAAGAAACATAAACATCCACATCATTAATAGAGAATGTTGAAGAGAAGCACTCTGAGTTACCAAAAAAGAAGAATGAAGAAACGAGTAAAAGTTATGAAGAAGTACTGAAAGGAAGGAATCATGGTCAACCAGAATCAAAGAAAAGTGATAGAGATACATCTTCAAGAATACCCTCCACATTCAGGCCAAAAAAAAAGATTCAATCATTATCATGATCAACCAAGGAAGGAATTCCAGAGGACTACACCAAAAAGAGTATCATTCACTCTCGGGTATGTAAATTTCTTTTACGATCATTGTTTTTATTGTACTAACTTTGGGCATAAAGTTGTTGATTGAAGGGATTATGGAAGAAATGTTCAAGAAATAAATGCTTATGTGGCCCCACATAACATTGAATGTTACAAATGCCACAACTATGGAAGCATAGCTCGTGAGTGTAGAAGCGTGATGGATACTTCTATGAAAAAGAACACTGATATAAAATATAAGAAAGTATGGAAAAGAAAACAAGAACATGTAAAATATGAAAAAATGAATGAAGGACACCTATAAGTCATACCCTTAGGATTGGAAATAGTACGAGATCAAGAAAAATATTTAGGAAAAATAAATATGTCAAATATAGGAAGGTTTGGAGAAGAAATGAAAAACAAGAAGAATAGGTGAATAAAGACTAGGTCCTAGAGATTGCGGAATTGGCAGTAGTGCAATAAACAAAACAAGAGAAGGGGAATAAATAATAGGTCCAATATATTGTACTTTCAGGAATAGTAGTGAAATATCAATCCATAGGCAAAAAGAAAGAAGTCAAAGTTCCAAAACATGATGAGTCTACAAATGAAGAGGAATATTATTCTGCATCAGAGAGGGTATTTTTATGAGCCATCCATCTAGGAGACTCCCATTAAATATGAATATTGAACAGGGGGATTCAGTGTAGTGGATACTACATATCATAGAACCATCCTTGGATCACTTTGAAGTGTTTGCAGAGACATATTTAGAGTAGTCAGATAACATAAGTACAAAGTGATAGATGGGTCAACATTGTGGACAATTGAATAACAAAGTTATGGATAGTTTGCAACATATGGACATAGATGGATACTTAGTAGGTAAAGATAACATGGGTCATATAATATACACAAAGGGGCATCTACAATTGGAATCAGTTGGTCACATAGAGGCAAGGAGCGGAAGGTGCAATAAAACAGGGAAAGAGAAATACTCAACAAAAGATAAATCATCGGAATAAAATCATTGAACAGTATGGTCAAATGAACATGACAAGTGAATGAATAAATCAAGTAATGAATGCTTTTATATATGTCATATATTTACAATAGGAAGCACCAATGGACAATAAGAAATCACTCGAAGAGAGGAAAGGAAACATTTAATGGTAGCCTACAGGACATCTTGCAAGGAAGTCATGGGAAGAGAAATTATCAGAGAAAGAGATACAAAAAGGAATATTAGTAGAATACAGATAGAGGGAGACATACCGATAGGGGGAGTTATCAATTTTCCCATGATGTCAAAGTTATAGAAAGAGAAAGATCATAAGAGAAAAAATCAAGAACATGAAGTCAGAGAAGGATTTTTCATAGAAGATATACTTTCAGAGGAATTCACAAGAGGAGAGGAATATGAGAGAAACATGTGAAGAGAAATAAAAATGTGAAGAGAAACATGTGGAGAGGAACAAAGGAATGGAAACAAAGAGAAAGAAAAAAAGCATGAAGACAGGGGGAGCAACCCCAAGGAGAGAGACCCTTTTCCATTGATGTCAAAGGGGGAGAGTGAGAAACATTGATGAGGAGAAATGGTCATAGGGAGAGCATGAGTGTTGGAGCATCTATGTTTCCATCAATGTTGGTGTTGCCATCAATGCCAAAGGGGGGGATTGTTGGACATTTGGTTTGGACAGTTGGTTGTCATTGATGTCAACCCTTGGAGAAGTCTGGAATCCCTAGAGATGTGGTTGAGATTGATGGCTAGTTAGTTTTCATTGATGGAGTGGTTGATGTCAACATATGTGTTGATTTCATTTGATGAAGTCTACATGACGTGCCGAATGTGTGGTTATGGGACCCTAAGTTGGTTAAGGAATATGGACATGAAGGACAATGTAAATTCATGTAAGACACTCATATATGGATAGTCCTTTTCGTTCCATTTCTGGTGATATGTGGTACGCCAAGTGGTTCCTTAAGGTTGAGGAGTTACGGCCTTGTGAAGTTAGAAGCCCCTAATAATGGTCAATAAACCCCTAGTTGGTTACAACTGAATTAATTAAAGGGTAAATTTGTTGTGACAAGAAAGTACTAGAAGCCATAATATTAAGGAAAGAGGTTACTATGAAAAATTATATAAACACCTCAAGGAGTCTCTCATAGACACACACACTTTCATTGAATATCCATCTTGCAAGAATGTTATGGTCTAGTATTTTGGTTTATTGATGAATCTGAAGATAATTATAAGGAAGAGGAGAAAGTGGAAGTAAAGAGTGAAATTTGAGGAGCTACATAGTGCTAGGGTTTCTATAAAACCTTAATTTGGTTGGCCCTCGCAGGTCAGGTATAGGGTGTCCCGTGAGGCACTTCCGCGGGTTTCCAAGGGATCATCAAGCGAGGCCCCGCATGACATGTAGTCTTCATCCCACAAGGACAAGACAAAAGTGAAGGACGATTCTTGTTCCTGGTTGTTGAGGTCTGAGGTGAAGCTACTATATTGGGTATAAGTTTCAGAGGCACCACGTCAGTTACATATGTAAAAGGTATGTTATTCTATGTTTTATAAGGTTGCATCTTGGTGATATTGAGGAGCATGCTTGAGGAATGGTTTTGTGAGATTTGGTATATGAATTGAGACATATATTGGATGTATGGTACATGTTGGTTGAGGTATATTTGATAAGGAACATCCTTGATTCATATCTTGGTTATATTGGTATATTGTGTATGACATGATATGGTATATGGTTGAAACACTTGTTATGGTTGATGTGAATGGTGGGAACATGGTATGGTACAATATTGATACATGGTACATTGTCGATGTACATGGTTTATGGTTGAGGAATATGGTAGAGGTTATTGTGCATGGTTGATGCACGGTTTGGTACAAGTGTTGGTGCATAGTTGATGCACTTGTTGTGGTACAGGTTGTGGTGCACAATTGATGTTTGGTATGGTACAAGTTGATGGTTTGGTACATGATTTGGTACATGGTTGAGAAACATATCTTTTGATGGTATGTTGGTGATATGGGTACATTATTGGTAGAGGAACGTGTTGGTGATGTTGGAGATCTAGTTGAGAGGTGTCCTTGGTATATGATCCATGTGAGAGGATCTAGTTGAGTATCAGTGAAAGTGATAGGTTAGATACAATGATAGTGATAGGTTGACAGGTTGCATGTTGATGTGACAATGGAAATGATTGTGGTAGTGACAGTTTAGTCTACAGTTATATTTCAGGGTGGAAGGACGAGGAAAGCAAAGGGATTTGTAGCCTCTTCTAGTTGGATTCAGAGAATCAGGGAGTTGGATCTTCCTTCAGATTGGAGCCTAAGAATCAAGGGGTTGTATCCTCCTTCTGTTTGGAGCTAGAGAATTCAGGGAGTTGTAGATTCCATCAGGTTGGAGCCTGAGAATCAAGGGGTTGTAGCCTTCTTCTGGTTGCAACCAGATAATTTAGGGATTTGTAGATTCCTTCATGTTGGAGCCTATAAGTAGGGGGTTGTATCCTCCTTCCAATTGCAGTTGGAGAATTGGGAAGTTGGTTCTTCCATTGAATGTATTCTTTGATATATAAGAAATCATTCTATGGTTTTCTCCTTTTTGGGTTTCCACCTAAATTTTGGTGTACTATGTACTTGATGTGATTTTGTTGATGTGATGTTGCTTATGTTTATATGATCATGATATAATGATGATATATTGATGATATACTAATGATATATTGTTGATTAAGTTGAATTTTAAATATTGTGGTTAAAAGTGGTAAAAGTGCTCATACTGATTCAACCTCCCTCTCAGTGTTCCAACAACTTCGTTTATCCATCTATCCTTATTTTAAACAATAAGAAAAAAATTGAAATAAGGATATTAGAATACTACCTGAAATTATTTGTCGAAGGAAATTTTTATTTCTTTAACTGGACTTTACTGTACTCGTAACAAAGTTTATCGTGTGCATTTACCTTCAGGGTTTATTGTTTTAATTTGATTTTTTAAAACCTTTTAATTACATTGACGCACGACCTTTTTGATTTGTCTTGCATCATGGTGTCATATGTCATCCATTTGTGTTTTTTGGGGGTGAGCTAAAGTGGTTTGATAATACCACCCATACATACCAAAATGAATAAGGATATGACACATTATCAGGCGTTAATACAATGGTTTATAATTTAGGCCTTCGACCCTTTTTATCTAGCATGCACTTTCATTGGCCATAATAAAATGATACTGTCGATCTTGGATCTATATTCTTGGTTTGATAATGTCTACTGAATTTTCATTTCAAACCTTATTTGTTCTCTAATGCATGTACAAAAATAAGGCAAAAAGATGTAGTATACATGGTATCGAGCCTAAAGTTAGGACTAAATGATAGGGAAAACTTGATTTGAATTCAACACAAGAAAATACATTGTAAGCCATTTCATATTGAACAAAAAACTACAAGATCTACATTCTCTATCTACATCAACAATGAGGCTACATACCAAAGACATTGTGGGGTCGATTCCTCCTTGGATGCATAGGTGGGGTCAGTCTCTCCTTGTACGGGTTTTCTTGTCTATGCACTCTCCATACTGGTAGGTGGGGTAGATCAATGCAGTGGTCAACAAGTTTGGAGTGGTTTTATTTGGTTAGGGGTTTGGCACCATAGTGTGTTATTTTATTTTATTTTTTATTTTTTATTTGTTTTACTTTTATTTTATTTTTAAATTTTTGTTTGTTTGTAATATAATTTATAATTAATAATAGTTAAAATCAATCAACACATGTTAAAAATGGTTTAAGAGGTTATAGGTTGGTGGGTTATTAGATAAATCAAGGTTAGTAACTTCTAACCAACCAATTATACATACAATAATATGTCATAAAACTTAACAACAAACAATTAACCCATATAAGAAAATACTTTAAATAAAATAAATCATAGAAAATATATAATGACATACGCTGACCTACATTTCAACAATTCAATATCATTGATATTCTTCTTCATCCAACTCCAAATCTGTCTCATCTGGTCCAAAATTGGGTTCAAAATGGACATTGTGAGGATTGGGCATAATAACATCAACATCAATGTCATTTTTCGATAATTTCATCATCGATATGAACATCAAGAGCATTTACATCTACATCTAGCTCAAATTATTCATCATCTTCATCTAACATGTCTACTTTCTCCTATGCATCATCTTCTTCTTCAATATCATCCTCTTCTGCTACATTATAATTTACAAGCCTTCCTCTTGGATCATATATAACAACATATGACCATCCTTCTTTACCTGGAACATCTAAGTAAAATAACTGCTCACATTGGATTGGAAGAACATAAATATTAGTACCTGACTCAAGAATCCTTGTATTAACCATGGTAAATCCATTCTCATTCTAAATAATAGTTCTTTCAGGATCATTTTCATTCATTCGTAACATGTACCATTTGACCTAGACCAAGACTAATTTAAAGGATTTAAAGTCACATTCAAGTATATCATTCAAATACCCATAGTATCTATTCTCAAATAGCTCTGGATGCCTATCACTTCTAGATGAAACATTAGTGACCTGAAATACTGTAGTTATGCCACAATCAAAGGTTTTTTTCTTGTCATCCAACATTTTTATGTGAAATTTGTTAGCAATCGGTAATTTCTTTGGGCTGTATCAAAAAAATCCCCGAGGTAACCATTTCAACCAACTTTAGATTGTATTCTGACCTATACAACCAGAGAGGGCTCTCTCATATGTCTAATGACTGGTAATAACTCAAATAATTCATCAATAAATGCATAGAGGTCAGATTCTACAATAGGAAAAGTTTATTTTTGTTTCAAAGGGATGGTAGGACAAGCGACAGAGAAAGTACCATTGGGAAATGGAGTCAATTTAATAAAACGATAGAAAAAAATGACTTAGTGACTGAACTTGAGAGGATAAGGATAAATAAGAAAAAATCTTTCAGTTAAAATCGTTGTGTGTGGTGGGAGAAAAAAACATGAAGCAACTCGAAGCACTGCTAGGGATGAATTCAAAGTTCACTTAGAAAAAGTACAATCATCTAAATGGCGTGAATCTAGAACACTGCGCGGTGAATTCTAGATTCGAAATCATGTTTCGATTTAGACAAAATATAGATATGAATATTAATAACACATGAAATCATGTACGTAAAGAGAGAGTATTGTTATCCCCGATTTCTAAGGATAACTAGGAGATCATGTCTCGAGGCCCACAGGTCCTAGACATGGAGTACCGAGAGCAAGATTGACCTGAGCATGGCCCTGGAGGGCCCATCCTTTTCTCCTTTCATCAGATTCATCTTGTCAGTAGCAACAACATCCATCACCATCAGCTTGGTCTTGTATCGAAGAAGGTTGTTGAACCTGTTGGACACACCTACCACACTTAGAGGGGGGGGTGAATGAGTGTGAGGATCTTTTTCCCAAAACTTCCCTCTTACACAAAACTCATTAGTTAGCATTCGAAATTTACTCATTACTCATTGTTGTCATTAATAATCAGTTAGATGTGAATACATATCAACAACATATATCAACAATATATCATCAACAAATCATCTCCACAAGGAACACAAGGAACACAAGATGTATGCACAATTTTTCTTTTATTATGGACTTCAATCCAGGGGTTTTTCAGCAACAACTGAATAGAGTACAAATCTATAAGAGAACCATCTCTATATTCAATACTCAGCTTACATTCTCAGCACAAATTGAGATGAGGCAACAATCCTCAACAGATATCAATCTGTACCATAAACAAGAGCATCAACCATGCACCAACTTGTGCCAAACAACCTGTAATAAACCTGTACCATAAACAAGTGCATCCAACCATGTACCAAGTATATACCAATCATGTGTCAACTACTCATCAACAATGACTCATCAATATGTACCAACATCATCAAATATACACCTCATGTATGTGCCAACTCATCAACTGCTTGTCTCAACCATGACTAGTTTTGGATTAGTCAACAACCCTAACTTGAAATAATCATAAATTTGTACCTGTACTCAATAAAGATCTGAAACTGATACACAATTTTATTCATTGTGTTTTATGCAATTCCTCCAAGTGGCACTACTTGTAACCTCCAATTTTCTGGCTTATTCTATAGAGCGGCCTTGTAGAGCATGCCCTGCACAAAATATTTCATGAAATAATATGAAACTATTATATAGAATACTATAGCCTGTACCCTAACCAACACATTTGGTCTCACTGAATTTGGATCTGTTATGAATAAGTTATGACGTTTTTACCCGAAACACCTGATTTTGACTAGTTTCAGGACTAGCCACAAACCCTATTTTCCACGGAGTTTAAATCCCAAAATAAAATGACCCACAAGCTGAATTTTTAACCACATATACCTGACTATGTTTTCTCACTTGCATAGAAATTTCAGGATCTGAATCATTATAGAAAAACAATTATAGCAAAATGGTGAGATGACCTGAAAATAACATACCTTAGAAAGCACCATCAAAAGAATTTATCCTTCCTTCCATTTCGTCCTTCTTTTCTTCACTTTCCTCAGAATTTTGGCTTAGATATCCTTGGTTACCTCGGTCACCTATAGATCTTCAATATCCTCAAGTTTTCCACACCAAAAATGCTCAAGAAGCTCTCACAAGAAGCTCTTCATCAATACTCCAAAATATATTCCCACAAGAAGCTCTCCATTGATCCACAAAAAGGTTGATCTACAAGAGACCATTGCTATCTTATTTATACTTTCATCCTTTAGGTCACTTAACCCATTTTTAGCTCACTTAACCCATTTCTAGGTCACTTATCCTATTTTCCTTATTTTAGGGTTAACCACTTTCCATAAATAGAAAGTTCTCCAATACTTTAACATTTAAATATTCTTTCTTGATTTTGTCATCTCACTTTATCATTTCTTGATTTTGTCACTTCTCTTGATTATTTAAATAATCCACCTTGAATTTGTCACTTTAATTTATCATTTAAATAATATTAACCCGTTTCTAGGTCACTTAACCTATTTTCCTTATTTTTGGGGTTAACCACTTTCCATAAATATTCCTTCTTGATTTTGTCACCTTACTTTATCATTTCTTGATTTTGTCACTTCTCTTGATTATTTAAA